>CAIGRN010119909.1:0-10872 GCA_903798345.1 Fraxinus anomala
GATTGCTTGCTGTTGATGTGTTTTTCCATATTGTGTAATGTACGTTTATGACATGTTTGTTGAGTTGAACTGTAAGTTACAAGACAGTTCTAATGAAGAAACAGACGTTATAATCTCTTGTGGTCGTTCTAAAATATCGAATACACGTGCAGTTTGGCAATCCATGTGGAAGTCATATTCACCAACACCACTCCAAGACACCTCAAATTATTAAAATAGCACTCCGCTAATTAAACTAATTTATTGTTTCAGATTCTGGGCGTCTGTTTGGGGTAATTTCTACGTCTTGATTTCTGCTGCAAGCATTTACTTCTGTCACAATCACACTTGTCCACAAAATGACGTGTATAAAATTATATTTGGTTGTGTGAGGGAATATCTACTATTTTTATACCAATGAAATTTCTGTACTTCAATTTCTCGTTTTGCTTTTTTGGTTGGTACTCAAATCATTTTGTGTTCCAATTTCATCCTTGTACACCGTGCCCAATTAGTCTTTGCGTCCATTACCCCAAACTAAGTGAAATGAATGTGGCGAACAAAATGCTGACATTTCTTGATTTCTTTTATGTTAAATGATCCAAACATCGACAATCAAGAAAAATGATCGTTGAGTAATTTAATTGAAGAAAAGTGGCATATATCATAAACGAGAAAGACTGAGAGCATTACGTGAACTAGTCATGCCTTCAATATTCAATAAACATTATCAATACCAGCATTCATCATACACCATCACTACCATCAATCCTTACGCCAAAGCACTCACCATAACATGCCATAACCAAATTCTAGCCATTCTACAGAACTGGTAATAACTATACAAAAAAAAAAAAAAAACACACCAACTGATGAGAGAACCATCTTATTTTTGTCTCCCCCACTCTGTTCTCCCTCATTTGTACGAAGAACAATAGTGATGAGCCAAAGTACAGCAACAACAAACTAAGCCACATTCCAAGTAAATTGGGATCGGCTATAAGTACAATTGCAGTGAAAGCTTCTAGTGGTTCTTGTTGGCAAGATTGCATTGCTTTCGGATTTCCCCTTGTGTGCCGGTAAGAGGGTTGTTCTCAGATAGAATGGTGATGGCACGAGAAAACTCCTTGAAGAAATAGTCTTGGCTCTTCGCCATTTTCTTAACAAATGGCTTGGTCCTCTTGTCTGTGGCTAGTTGATGATCCACAATCAACAATCCCTTGTTATCCAATATGTTCCTATAGTAATTGTTGTCAAGTTTCATAGGTGTGCCACGGTCATTCCTCACATATTGGACAGCCTTAGGGTCGGGGATTGCATCAGGGCACTTGTGGAGCATGTGCTCAACGTGGTCGGGGTTGAGTGCAGGATCCACCTCTGGATACAAACGGTGAACCAGCTTCACGCAGTGGGTTCGACCGACACTGTGAGCACCTGTAAGAGCAAATGGAGCTGTGTTAGGACATATCTTTACTTCTTTCCCCTCCTAGTTGTTAGCCTTCAACACGCCCCACATGCAGACTAAACTTTTTTATCGAGGGTTAACAATAACACGTACACAATTTTCATAATAATTCTGAATTTATACCTAGTAAAGCAACAATTCCGGGGGCATCGATTCCTATGTTGGCAAACCGCTCAAGAACAACACTCATGCTTTCATTGTGGTCTGGAAGGTATTGCTCAAGTATATCTGCTCTGCTTTTTCTACCATCTCTTCTTCCAGTTTTCAGAGGAATGTATGGCCCTCCAACCTTTAAAATAGAACAAATACAAATTCCAAAAAATTATTATTCTATTTTGCCTTGCAATTCTACTGATAAAACTGATCAGAACCCACAAACAGACACTTTAAAACAAACCAACTTTATAATTCAAAAAAAAAAAGGATGGAACTACACAGAATAGTGAGAGTTTTGGAGGGTGAAGTGAAAGAAAATATGAAGTTACCGAAACGATTCCATCTCTTGCAGACAAGACAAGAATATCTGAACAGGAGACAACTCCCGGGCACTCTCTCTCTAAAGCCTCTTTTATAGTTTCAATGTATCTGAAGTTTCTCATTCCAAAGCTCCTATCAGTCTCCTTCTCAGACAAAACCCTCCTTGTTGAGTCCAGCAATAGAGATGCATCACATGACTGTACCACGACATAAGCGAAAATATATACGTTAAGAATTAAGCCCTAAAATCTAAAAAGAGCAAAGGGGAGAGATATATATGAATTTGGACCTCGACAAAGCAGTCATGGAAGATATTTCTGAGCCAAGAAAAAGCAGTGTTCTTGTGGCGTTTGTAAAGAAGCTTGACTTGTTCTTTAATGATGTCTTCAGCTTGTGGGCAAGTGTCTTTGTAGTAGTTCATTACAAGCCCTGCTGATTCCTCATTTTCTGCTAAAAAAACAGACAAGCCTGAAAGAGAGAAAATCACTAGGAAAAAGAGACCTCTGTAGCCCATGCTTTCTCACTTCTTCACTCTACTATGTTTACTCTCTTGGATCACTTGCGTACTACTTAAATAATGGAGAGATAGAGAGACTTTTCTTCACCGACGGGCCGCTCCTCTATGTTTAAGGGTAATCTTGCACAAAAAAGGGAAGGACTACAGAAAAATGGAGGTTCTGTGGAGATCAATAAAGTATGGGGCACTTTTCATGTTTTAAAAAATAATACAATACTAGATAACATTACTTAAAAAAAATAAAATAGAAAATGGAAAATGAAATGATAAAGTTTAGTCCTTGTGGCTTCTTATTCAAAAGTGGGATTATAATCATTAATCATGCTATAGATTCGCATGACTGCATTGGTAGATGGGAAAGCAAAAAAAAAAAAAAAGGTCATTTAGATTTGATCACGTCAGCTTCTGTGTCAATTCTTTCAAAATTTTCTCGTACTTAGAGCTTCATTGTTATAATCATAATGACACAGAAGAAAAAAATTGCTCTGTGACTGAGAAATAAAGTACAAGAAAAGAACACTGAAATTTGTTGGGGGTTGAGGGTATTTGCTCTAAATAAAAACCCCCCACACACATACACCTTTCTTGTGTGGTCACTTGCCTATGTCGAGGGTATTTAAGTAATTTTATGTATGCAAAGTTGCAAGAGATCACTCTCAACTAGGTGCGTGTTTGATAGAATTTATTTGAGAATAACGAGTTATATAATAGTATTTTTTGAAAAATGTGTGATAAAAAAGTAATAAAAATTTATTAATTTGTATGTAGAATATTTTTATTATGTACATGTTTGATGAAGAAACGATACCGTAACAAATAATTAAAAATTTTAAGAATAACAAACATGGCCTATATCAGTATAAAACTAAACTAACAGTAAAAATTTATGTATAGAATATTCAGTTCCATGTCAATCCTTACTTTAAAGTGCATCAAATGTAGTAGTCGGTGGGAAGTTGTCCTCCATAAATATGACAAATTCATTTGAATTATTCGAGGTACAATAATGCAAAATAATCAGGCAGCTCAAAATAATATATTACTATAAACCGACACTTTACTTGTAATCAATATTCCGAAAATTGCCTTGTACATTTAATTAAAAAAAATTAAAGTTAAAAAGCCATCAAAATTGAACTGATGTCATAAATAAATTAAATATTTTTTTTTCTGAAAAAAGAACTAATAACTTGAAGAATAATGATATTCATAGTGAAGCGATATATACTATGAATAATATTAATCTAACTTATAAAACTTATTCTAGTTTAGAGTAAATCGATCAGGTTATTTATTTATTTATTTTCAAAAATTAAGGCAATTCTTGCTTTTACTTATCAATCCAGCCGATCATACATATCAGCAATGTTGTCAAGATTGGGAGAAGAAAACTATAGTTCAAATTATTACACGTCAACTTCAAATTGATTACTGTCTATTTATTTTAATTTAAGTTCTTGAAATTGTACGAAATAAAATATTATATTAATTTGGGTGAGACCCACGTGCATGGAGATCCACACAATTTGGGATAAATGATGTTCTGAATTGCGTTGCATTGTTGACTCACTGAATTAATTAACAATTGAGCAATACATGTTTCGTACACTCAATGCCTAAAGAATTCAAATGATGCAGAAAAATTTCCAAATACATAATTCTTGAAACCAATTATGACGTAATATCACGTCATATTTTATTATTAGATTATTTTTAACATGATTAATTTTTTTTCTCAAATTATATTTTGCCAACTAACATTACGTCATCCTATCTGTCAACTACTTTCTATTGAAGTGGCATAACCCATTCGAATAAATTATCTGTGATGTCATCACTAGCCGTGTTTCCTCAAAATTACGTTAGAAAAGCAAGAATGAAACCCAAACTCACAAGAATTAGAGAAAATTGTAGTCAGTCTCAATCATATTGTTTAGGTATTTAGTTAATCCTCGACTTTAAAAGCGAGCAAAAAAATCTTAATTTTATTTTTATTTTTATTGCACAATTAGTCTCTAATGATGCTTTTATATCCAACTTTACTAACCTAAGTTTTGGTTATCAATTTAAAGTGGTCTAAAATTTTAAAAATGCTTTGATAACTCAAAACAGAAACTATTTCAAAGCATGGCTAGCCAACTCTGATAAAAAAAAATGGGGTTTTCTGGGCCAACCCATGTGGGCCACAAGCCGTAGGAACCAGGCCCGGCAAGTGTTGGACTTGAACAGCACGCTCATCTTATACTTCCAAATGGACCGCAATCCAACAACATTTATTGGAGAAATTTATTTAGGGAATAATACATAAATCAGATTTTTAGTAACAAAATTAAGGATATAAGTTTTAAATTTAAAAAATCAGGTTTTCATTAAAATTTATTTATGATTTAATTAATTAATTATATATTTAATTAATAAATATATAAAAGTCACAAATATATGAAATTTGGTCATAATTCAAAAATTTTATAGATCACAGTTTGTTCATCGGTCACAAGTTAAAAATTTAGAAGTCACAATTGTTCATCGATCACAAATCACATAATTTATAAATCACACAACTTATTTTATGGTCACAAAATATCAAAATAACTTATTTTATGGTCACAAAATATCAAATTATAGGTCACAAATTATTTTTATTGGTCATAAATTAATAAATTTATAAGTCACACGGTATTTATTGATCACAATTTATTATTTATTAGCACACACCAACCAATTTATTGGTCACAATCAAAAAATCATTTGTGACCACCACCAACGCTACACCGCTATCGTCACAAAAATGCACCATCGTCGCCAACACCACCACCACAGAAACGCACCGCCGTGGCCAACATCAACGCCACCATCACCACCACTTCTCAACAACAAAATCACCGTTTCAAACATCGCAACCAACATTTTCACCTCCACCACCGTCCCACCACCACCTTCACAACACTGCCGCTACCCAAGCACCACTACAACCACAGCCCCCATCCACAATTGGAAAAACAACCCACCAAACCGTCAACACCACTACCAAACATAATCGCCGCTACCCAAACACCACCACCACCATATCCCCCATCCACAACTGAAAACACAGCCCAACCCGTCAACACCATCACCCCCTACGCCATCGCCACCCCCTACAGAGTCACCACCTCACCGTCACATTAGCAGCGCCCGGCGACAGCCAAAGATCTATCTGAAAATGTCACAACCACCACCACGATACACCACTGTCATTCACCATTAACCACACACTACCATGAAATAAACACAAATCACGTAGCTACCTCTGCGCGGCGCCACCACCATCAACACCAACGTGACGCCTCCACCACCACCACGTCATGCCTCTCTATACACATAGATCTGAATCTGATCGTGACCGGAGTTGTAGCAGCTACAGATCCAGGCAACTCCATCCCGCTATGTGTAATGGCCTGCACACATCGCTCCGCCATCCTTGCTATGCTTAGCATTGCATGTAGGCGACGCTGCGCACGACGGAAGGCCGTGAGCACTATGGTGCTCTTCCGTCGGCGATGGTTCTCCGTTGATGGTGGGCTGAGGAGTTGCAGAAGGCAGCTGAGTCGGTGGTTTAGACAACGGAGATGGCGCGACGAAGGGCTACTGCGCCACAGAGAAGAGAAAGAGAGAAGATAAGGGATATAGAAGAGAGAGATTAGGGATTTGAAATTGTGGTGGGTGGATAGATGGGTTAGGTATATAATTAATTTAATTTTATAATTATTATAAATTTAATTTTTTACCTGATTTTTGTATAAAAATAGTTTTATACCTTATATTTGAATTTGAAAGTTTAAAAGTAGGATTTTGTGTAATTTTCTCATTTATTAATCTGGCATGAAATTTGGACAGCATCTATACACGAACATATACACAAAGCAAATGAGGAAAATTTTCAGTTCTATACAGTACCAGTCACCTGGCAATTTATCCAGCAAGGTGATACAACAGCTCCAGACTAAATTAAGGAAATATCCNTATTTGAATTTGAAAGTTTAAAAGTAGGATTTTGTGTAATTTTCTCATTTATTAATCTGGCATGAAATTTGGACAGCATCTATACACGAACATATACACAAAGCAAATGAGGAAAATTTTCAGTTCTATACAGTACCAGTCACCTGGCAATTTATCCAGCAAGGTGATACAACAGCTCCAGACTAAATTAAGGAAATATCCACACAATAAATCATTAAACAATATTCTTTAATGTAGTCAAGTATCACTTAGTTCCCCACCACAAGACCTTTAAGCACGAAAATTGGTGAAATTCGTAGACTCGTCTTTCACGGGGTATTAGTTTCGAGTCCAATAATTTTCCAGAACACCAGGAGGGACAGCAGGATTTCACATGCTGCATGAGAATTTTCAAGGCTTGTATGAGGGAACGGCCATGCTTTTTTCGTCGAATTATTTTTATGGCACGTTTAGTATGGTAGATTCGATTATACCTGGACAGTAGCCACGGTACTAAAGAAGAAAAGTTAAAATCTTCTAATGCTGCTACCTTTTGCTCCGTTCCAAATCTCAACCCTGACTCTGTTTGCATCCCACATCTACCACAAGATGGCGTATGTGGGGAGCATACAATTTTTTTCTTTCAAAGTGTTCAATTGAAACCTCCCATTGATAACCTCCAAGCAGCCATATTCCACACGGTTTCATTTTTCAAGATTGTCTTGCATGAATGTAAGTAGAACTAGAGAGTTTAAGCAAATAGTTAATAAAGTTGTACCTTCTGATCCAGCGATGTCAACTTTAAGAAGCTTCTCAAAATCAATCCAAAATAAAAAGGTAAAAGAAAAGGGATAGAATGCAATCACTTTAAGAAAGGCATATTTGTCAATTACCCGATTGTGAACATGGACGAATTTAGAATTCACTTAGATTAGTATTTAATTCTGATTGACCAAGCATAGCATCTGCAGCTTGCTTCGATAAAATCGTTTCCTGCATTAATTGAATTTCTTGAAAAAGATATGGGAGATCACTGTGAATTTCACCTAATTGACTCAATAAAAGAAGTAGACTTGAACACAAAGCTGTAGACATGTCAGTTAATTTTCAGCATTGCTTACATGCCCACACAAATTCTTGAAAGCCCTCTAGATAGTAAAAATTCAAACCAACTTATTTTAAAACAGGCTTTATAGATTTGATATGAACCAGTTATTTTAAACCGATTCGATTGAGACACTGAGCAAATGGAACGATTTCATCAAGCGAACCTTCTCTGTAAATCATTATTATAGTATCAACTGCTTCATTATAAGTGAATGCATTCTATGAACCCAAATTAATGAATTTATGAAGTAACTCCATCACAAACAGTTTTTCTCACAGTAATTTCAAAAAATTGATTTGTACAAGACAAAAAAGGGAAATGAGTACCATTGTTTGCGAATGCATGCAGCAAACTTTACTTTTTAGTGTTAGTTTTAAAAATAATCGTTCTATCTAGTTAGTGAATGCATCCTATAAAGGCTAATTTATCCTCAGATTGCTACCATTTGGAGAACAGTTATCCATTACTTTGAATTTGATTCATGATTTGAACCTGCTTATTGCAATAAACAGAAATGTGCATATGAGCCAAATATTCCATATAAAAAATGCAACTAGGTATATGCTTTAGTTAGAGATGAAAGGCAGAATTGCACTAACTAAATACATTTCCGGTTAAAGCTGAAATTCAGTACTGAAATACCTATAAAAACTTCATAGCAAACTTTTTATTCAAATAACTTGTTTCCTTAAGTACCTTTATAATTTGTGTTTTCCAGCTTCAATACACTGTCCTGAAGAATCCAATGTTATGAAGCATTAGTTTGCAGCTGAAAAGAGTGCAAGAGAAATCGCATCTTGGGAGTCTTGTTGCTTCTAGTTGAAAAGGGACTAGGAGTCTTTTATCGACATAGGCTGGTAATGTAGATAAAATGCACCAATGGGTTCTCTACTGTAGTGGGAAAGACTATCCCCTCTTTGAGATGCTCCCCCGGCTACCAATTATATTACACAGCTAGCTATCCGCTTGCACCACATGGATCAGGACATTTATGAGGCAGGAAACTGATTCATTCTTTCTGCAAACTCACAAACCTTAAGAATCATAATATTAAATGATTAATCAGTTTTTAACCCAAAACAACAAAGAAGGGGGAAGAACAGTTGAAAAAAAGAACAGTACAGAGGATTTAAAGTAGCACAATCAGGCAAATGTAAACTTAACTTGATGGAAGATCGTGTGAATAGCAAGTTCAAAAATAAAGATCTCTCATCATTTGAGTCTGCTCCGTTTACTCAATATGAGAAACATTGCAATAATCTAAAAATTGTATGTAAAACTTCATCTTTATTAATCTAAGACCAATTCATAAATATCTCTAATTGGTAATTGGGTAAGATTGAATTTTGGGAATTTCCTTATTGGTTAATTATACCCATGCTCTTGAATCATGAATTGCCAATATCCAATCCCACAAAGGAATAATACTTAAGTCGGATCCAACAGTTACCCTACACTCGTCATCTGCATCACGGTTTATTAAAACTGATAAACAAAAAAATTCATACAGAGCGAAATGTAAAACAAAGTAAAATATGACTTTTCATTTTATTCATCTTCAATATTTCTACATCTGCCTCTTCTGTGTATCAGTTACAAGTTACAACAAAGCAAAAGCAAAAAGAAAATTAAATAATTGTATCTTTCTTTCCTTTTTTATGTTTTTCAACGATGCCCTTGTAAAATGAATAACAGTAATGCATAGATCAAGATTGGGTCTAAGAAAAATATGGCGTGACCGCAATAAGTTTCTTGCGCTGAAGGCACCGAGGGTAATTCTTCAGGAACCTCGAACTGAAACTAGGAAACCCCTCGATTGAATTATCTGTAATCGGACTTGTTTGTGAAAACGCTGATTCTGAACTCGACTTGAGCTGGCACAGAGCAATCAGTGTTTGAGCATCAATTTCTTTTGATTTTCCGGCGATTTTCGAGTATCTGATTTGGGATAAAGCTCCAGGCTTAAGGTATGTGTAAAAAGATGGCCGCGATTTCGATGTTTTGAAATTGTTGCTTCTCACTCTAGATTTCATGGCGAGCAAAAGCAAATGTGCGAATAACTGCGTGTTTCTGAGGTAGAGAAACTGAATGTAAACCCTAGAGAGACGGTTTGAGAATGTTGGGGGAAGATGGGGTTTTTAAATAGAGGATTGAGAAGCGGGAAAATGGAAGGCGGGATTTGGGCTTTCAAGTTATGGGCGTCCTTTTGTGATAGCTAATTAATGGCCCATTTATGAGCAAATTAGCCCAAGTCACGTGATTTGTCAAATCTTTCTGATTCTTACGCGTAAATTAGGGTTGAGCACAAACCTTTCATGTGGTTTAAATATGATTCTTAACATTCAAAAGTGAACTTCGGGTCACCAACTTATTTAGCCCCCGTTTGGTATTGATTCAAATTTAAATTTTAATCTAAATCAAAGTCAACAATTTATTTCAACCACAGATTTTATGAGTCCCACAACTTTTCAACCATACATTTCATCACATTTTATCAAAATTTACTGAAGGTGTGTTTGAGCCACATTATTTTAAAAGAATGTATTTTGGAATAATAGATTGATGGAGAATGTGTGGTTGAAAAAAAAAGAAAATTATTGATGCGATGAAAAATATTATTTTATTGAAGAATGTGTAGTGAAAATGAGTACAAAAATGAAAATGAGAAAAATAATAGGGAAAAATTCAAAACTAAGAGATAAGAGGTTTAGTTTTACACATTTCAAATTTAAGATATTAAGTTTAAAATATCAAAATTAAGATTTTTTAAGGTTTAAAATTTCAAATCTCAATTTTTTTTAAAAAAAATTTATTTATAAATTAATTAATTAAACATATATTTTATTAATTAAATATATTAAGGTCACAAATTTCATATAATTGATCATAAAAAATAAATTTAATATCACAAATTATTTTACAGTCATAATTCAAAATTTTAATAGGTCACAATTTGTTCATCGATCACAAATAAAAAATTGAAACGTCAAAAATTATTTTACGGTTACAAATCAGAAATTTTATAGGTCACAAATTATTTTACGGTCACAATTCCAAAATTTTATAGGTCACAATTTATTCATCGGTTACAAATCAAAATTTGAAACATCACAAATTATTTTACGGTCACAAATCAGAAATTTTATAGGTCACAAATTATTTTACGGTCATAAATAAAAAATTTTATAAATCACAAATTATTTTACGGTCATAATTCTAAAATTTTATAGGTCACGATTTATTTATCAATTACAAATAAAAAATTGAAACGTCACAAATTATTTTACGGTCACAATTAAAAAAATGTATAGGTCACAATTTTTTCATCGATTAAAATCAAAAATT
>CAIGRN010119912.1:0-10472 GCA_903798345.1 Fraxinus anomala
TTTCCCTTGCGATCCCATTTCATCATAAATTCTAACTCTTTATGCACTTCATCACTTGAGTTGCAATATTATGATTTTGATATGATTCGCGATCCTCAATTTCATGTGTTTTCACTTAATATGCATGTTCTAGGTTGTAAGAAGAAGGTTTGATTTCATTATTTTAACTAGATTGGTTCATCTTTAACTGACACTATATGTATTTACAGTGACTACTGAATGAGCTTTTTAGGCAATGAAACATGTGAAAACAACAATTTGTAATATAATGGAGGATGTGTTTTGTTGCTGATTGTATGACACCCTACCTAGAATGAGAATTTGTCGAGAATCTAGATATATATTTTATAGATGAGTTTTATGCTGTTAAAGTTCGACGAACACAACTTCATTAGGTAATATTAAATTTTTTTGTTATAAAATTTTGTTTATAATTGTACGAATTAAACCACGGGCTCCACTGCTTGTGTGGGCTCCTGTCAATTCCTTTGAGTTTCATTCTTGTGAAGTTCTCCAACTCTTGTTCCCCTCCCAATGGCGGTTCTTAAGCGCTACTCACCTATTTAAATTTTGGCATGTCCCAACATAATTTTTTGGATCCGCCCCTACAAATGAGCATTGTGGCGAACTTTTAGGGATTCTTGTTTTGATAAAGACCTGTTTGATATGGATTAAAATTTAAATTTTAATCTAATTCAAAATTAACAATTAATTTAATAACATATTTCATGGGACCCATCAATTTTTAACTTTTATCAAAATGTACTAAAAAATTGATTTTAATCCCCACAAAACAAGAAAAAAATCACAATAGATTTGAGCTTTCTCTCACTTCTCTCACTCTCTTTCAACTTTCTCCCTCACGTTTTTTTTTAACCAAAACCTTAATCCTTCTAATTTTGAAAGGTAACTAGTGGTAGTAACTTATAATTTTAAATATTTATTTTCTTTGATCAAAATTTAAAGTGATAGAAAAAATGTATTTGAATTACATTTATAGTTTGTTTTCATTCTATCCGATTTACGTTTAGGAATGATTTTTGAATTTTGTATATTGAATTGTGTCAAAATGATTTAGAATGAGTTCGGAATGATTTATGTTATATGGAATTATTTTTAAATTATGTACATAGAATGGCCATAGAATTATTATGTCCAATTTCACTTATATTCAATAAATTGTGTTTATTTGAAATGATTATTAGTATTGAATATTGGTTATATGCTTTTTTTCCCCTTCCGATTACTTGAATTGATTGTTTATATCAAATACACTATAAATTCTTTAAACGTAAATATGTGTTTTCTTGTCAAGCAAAATATTAATAAAATGAATGCTAGAAATCAAATTGATGAAAATGATGAGCAAAATATTAATGAAGGAATGTTATTTAAATGTAAATTTGTGTTTTTTTGGGTCAAGTATGAATCATTATTAGCACAAAACGTCCCTAAATTTTGTTTTTAGTATGCAAAATATCCATACGTTTCAATTTTTTGTATTTATATCCCTATTTCCACGTTTCATTGTGGAAAACGTCATTTTAATAAATTTTTATTCAATTCCTCAATTAAAATTGTAAATTTCACAAATATGCACTTCTATTTAAATAAAACAAAAGGAAAATAAGAGACAAATAAAGAACAAATTGCAATCATACTCATACCTTTTTTTCTAAAGTGTACAAATAAATTCTAAATAAATTAAATTAAAAAATCAAGAAACAAAAGAAAAATCTTCTTCCTTTTCCCCCCATTCCCCCACCCTACCAAGAACTGAAAATAGTACTTTTAAGGTCACTCATATATATAGAACGATGTTAATGGTGATTGGTCCAGTTGTAAGCATGACAAAGGTGGCGATTCAATGGTTGCAAGAAATTTAAAGCATTTTAACATTTTTCTCCTTGCAACACCTATAGCATCGCCACAGCCACCGCCTTCAAATCCCGAAGTAATTAAATCATTCTTTCTTTGTTTCTTGCCATGTAATTCAAAAGTTGATATTTTTTTTTTGTGTGTGGGCCAGGTAGGAATGAATTGGTTGCAAATAAGGGGTATCATTTTACATCTGCTCAAAAGAAGGAGCTTGAAAAACAAGCTATGATCTATAAAGCTTATTAGCACAACATGTCCATAAGTTTGGTCTTTAGTGTGCAAAACGTTTATACATTTCAAATTTTTACATTTTGACACTGTGCCTGCTGATATTCTCTTTCTTGTACCACCAAACCCTTCAATTTCCTGTGAACCGACTTTTCTTTTTCTTCGATGATTTGTTCTTTTTACAAATTTGGTGACTTGATAAATGTGGATTTTAAAAAGATGTTTCTTGGTATTGGTGTTTGAATGCGGTGACAGGTCATCTAGATAGGTGCAGCAAAAGGATGTCAAGAAATGAAGGTTCTCAAGAGATGTGGTGCCCTATCACAAGTATTGTGAGCGCCACCTGCAGAAGAGTCGTCCCCATTCAAGAAAGCTTGTGGAATTAAGTCAAGAACAATGCCACTTACAATAACGAGAAGAAAATCCCTCTTCTATTTAATCCTAAAATCGATCTAAGTATTTTTATATTCTTTAGTAAGAAATATGAGAGATTGGAGTTTAGTATTTCTATATCCTCTAGTATTTCCCTATATATTTTCTGGTTTCGTTTCGTGGTGAGTGTGAGGGCTAGGAGTGGGGTGGGGATGGGAGTGGGAGTTGGAGTGGGTGGGAGATGGAGAGGGGGAAGAAGATGAAGAATTTTCTTTTCTTTTTTGATTTTTTAATTTAATTTATTTGAGATTTATTTGCACTTTTTTTTTTTTTTTTTTAAATGGGAGAATGAATGCAATTTGTTCTTTATTTTTTTTCTTTTTTTTTTAATTTAAATATGATAGTATATTTGTCATTTTATAATTTTTAATTGAGAAATTGGATAAAAGTCGATGAAAATGACGTTTTCCACAATGAAATGTGAAAATATGGTGAAAATGCAAAAAATTGAAATATATGGATATTTTGCACACTAAAAATAAAATATAGGAACATTTTGTGCTAATAAGCCATTCAAAAATTAAGAACAAAGTATTTGATCTTACGAGATTTAATTGTCTCCCCTATTTGAAAATATCTGTGTCCTCCACTGCAATTGAGCACACGAAAATACTCAATGATTAATAATATCAACAATGTAAATAATGAGTCATACCATGTGATAATGTAGATTTTTGATGAAGACTCTCAAGTTCCCAAGGACAATCTTTTCATAATATATCTTATCATCACATCGAGTGGTCATTAACATATCATGTTAGTCTTTACGAAAATCAATATAAGAAATCGTAACCAAACCACTCGCATTATACTTTATAATTTTTCCGTAATGATGCTAGAGTCTCCGTCAAAGTTTAGTAACTAACTGAAATCTATTAGTGACCGAGTGCTTAATCAACTCCACCAAATATCAAGTTAATTGAGCATAAATTCTCTCACCTCGACAAAATGGTTGCGTACTTACTAGCTCGCCTAACTAACTTGACTGAATGTAGAGTTGCTCAAGTATACATTTTGATAAACTTGAGAAAATATTCGAGTTGAGTATTGTTCTAGTAACCAATTTGAAAAATTAGAAAATAAATAAAAAAATTTTCTTGTCATTTTACTCGGAAATTCTTCCTTACGTCGTTATCGTTTAAATATTCACCATTTTCTCTTCCTCCTTTCCCACACCCACGGATTCCGCCATTGATATTATTGTTTTTTAATGAAAACCACAAAAATCTGAAGCTGCTATCCATTTGGTCAATCTTTTTGTGCTGTCTCAAATTATGTGCGTTACATATAGGGTATGTGCGTGATAATGCGGTCAACAAAATTCATTGACCCTCTTTATTGAGTAGAACACCTTAATACAATGGAAAATGGGCTTAAGCGCGACCTCTAGAGTTATCAGCGTATATGAGCGCATATGCTTGAGTCATTGTCGATATGCTCCACATATAGGGTATGCGCGTGATAATGCGGTCACCCCATTTTGTTGACCGCATTTTGGCTTTTAATATGTGCGTGCTTAAATGCCAAAATGTGCATGTCTAGCCGATTTTCAAAACTTGCAAAAGTAAACTGAGCACAACAAACATCAAATTAGCCCAAATCAATCAAGTCCATGAATTATATATAGCAATATATAGGATTGTCTAGAAAAATAAAAATCATAATAATTTTTTCGTAGAGTTGCAATATGTAGTATATATGATTTTGAGCATTTTGTTTTTTAAAAAATTTGAAGAATATTTATAAAGTTCAAAAAATGCATTATTTTATCTATTTATCGGTTTATAATATTTAAAATAATATTAAAAATTGAAAAACGCATTATTATGTATATGCTTCGAATATGCATGCATATACTTGTAATGCTTGATGCTCGATCAAAACGAATTGCCACACATTACATATTTTAAAACCTTGAGAGTTACTACATGAATATAACATTAACTAGCAACGATTACATAGCTATCAATCACATAAATTATATTTCAAATTTCAATTATTAATTAGTTTACTTATGTGACCTTAATTAATAATTGTTTGAGCCACTCCTTGTTATATTTTGGAGGAGATTTTTAGGAGCAACGTTATTTATCATCGTGATGATAAATTATTGATAATTTAACAATCCATTATCCCTTATATTTCTCTCTCCCTCTCATATAAATTGAATTGTCTAATATCATTATTGCACATAGATTGCCACATCATGATGATAAATAATATTAATCAATTTTTAGTGGGTCCCACATTTAAAATGTGCAAAAAAGTCCCACAACTTTTTATTATAGGATTTTTATTTTTTTTTAATTATACTTTGCAGTTACTTTGTATTCATTTTTTTGGGACAATTTCGTTATGCCAGCTTGGTTTCAAAATGTTCCTGAGAAGAAAATAGCTCAGGAGAAATCTTGTCGGCAGAAATTTAATAAGTAAATCTTAAATTTGATGAGGCCGGACTTTCTTTGCTAAGAAATTTGTCCTATGCTTGATATGTGGAGAGACTAACCCAAATTTTAAAAAAAATTTCATTAGAAATAAGATCATTTTCTACATGCTATTCTTAAAATCTGATGCTAATTTCTCAAGTGATTTTTTGACTATTCTTTAATTTCATTTACTCATCACGAGTATCTAAAACTATGAAAAACACAAAATTCTAAGTGCTTTTTAACAAATTTTTGGGTACATTATTATATATTTTAGTTATGTTTTGTCATAACTCGTCTACGCTTCAATTCATGATATTTATTGATTTTGTTTTGTAGATAATTTTCTGTTTTTTGATTATTTTCGTAATATGTTTTATTTATTGGGATAGACAATTTAATGGTTTTTATGTGCCAATTTTAATGGAAGAAATCAATTCTTGACGTCATTCAAATAAGCAATGGCTTTTGCTAATTGGTGATTGGAATTTTTATGGGATTGATTGTCATCTATCATGCTAATACAGAATTGGATGTTGGAATTATGGAAAATTATGTTTATTCAAATTGATTGTGAAATATAGCACTGTCTGATACTTATTATTTTCAAATCACATTTTTCTTTTTTTTTTTTCTTTTCAATCACATATTTTTCAATAAAATAATATTACACGTAAACCTAAAACTTTTCCTTATTTTTTAACCACACATTCTCTATCAATCTACTATTCCAAAATATATTTTTACAATAAAATGGTGTTCAAACAAGTTTTAAAAACACACATTATTTTCTATTGTGTTTTAGCGAAAGAGGGAAATTTTACCTATTGGAATTCATTATGCTTCAGTGTTGAAATATAAGTGTTCATTTTTTGTTGAGTTATATTTTGTAATAGGTATTGAGAGATTTTCCAAATGGAAATTTGTATTTGACATTATTGAGGATGATGTATCTCACAATACTGATAACAATCTGATTTTATAACGTTTTCAAGGTATGAAATGCGTCGACGAATAATGTAGCAATGTATTGATCCATTTTCATTAATTTTATATTGCTTCAAAAATTCTTTTTGTAACTTAATTTTTAACCCCGTAATAATTTAAAAAATGTCTTACTTCACCGCTCAATGTATAATATAAATTAAACCCCATCTTTACTTGAGCCTGCTACTATATGTTAAATACCTAAGAAGATTTCTTTAAAAATTTCTTCTTGTCGCTCTCACTTTCAACTCTTGCTTACAAAAACGAATTAATAATATAATATTAATAATTGAATTCAATAATATGCGTTAAAATATATTATTTTTGTAAACTTTCTTCCTCTGAACCTCTCAAAAATATTACCATGAGTAATTCGTTACTAAATATAAAAATTGTCAGAATATCATTATTGCCCAACTATAATTGGCTCATTGAAAATAAATACGCTTACCAACCTGCAGTATTGTTTTCATTGGTGACTAATTGTATTTAATGAAAGGAATACATATCTGAAGCTTGACCTTTATATCTATCAGTTTTTGCTCTCTCATATATTTTTTTTTTTAAAATTTAATCTTTAACATGTCCGTCAAGTTAATTCATTTTTTTAAATCGAAAGTTGGTATGATTTGTTAAGAATTGAAGTTCCACCTTAAAAGGTCAACTTTATTAGGAGGAGTAACCCAATCTTTTATAAGTTGGTTTATGTTTACATCTTTATTTGATGTGGGATTCTATCCTTTAACATGCCCCCACATGATGATGGCTCTTTTGAGCAGACAAATTTTGAAATTCGTATGCTCACTCTTTGGAGTCTTAATCAGATCGAATTACTCGTTAGAGATAATGGACTATGATACCATGTTAAGAATTGAAGTTCCATCTTAAAGGGTCAACCTTATTAAGATGAGTAATTAAATCCTTTATAAGTTGGTTTATGTTTACATCTTTATTCGATATGAGATTCTATCCCTTAACATAATTTTTCATAATTTTTTTTGGTAATGAATCTTCAATTCAACACTTTTGTCTAATTTAATACTGTTTTAAACATTTTAAAAATTATAGAGAGAAAACAATATGAAAAAACATTTAATTATATGTTCAACAAGCACGCCACTGCTTATAATAAATGAAAGAGAAATTTACATTTTATGAGAGTTCTTAATTTTTTTCCAGCATGCCACTAGCCATTATGTTTTTGTCATGAGTAATAGTCAGCATATGAACCCTGTAAAACCCAGAAAATAAGACTCAATAACAGAAAGTTGACTTAATGAACTCTTTTTATTTAATTTATGGATTTTAGTCAGTTAAAGTTCACTTTCATCACACTATAAAAAATCACCTTTTCACTAACGAAAATTTACTAAAAGAATGAATCTTTTAGTAATCAGCAACGAATTATCCATTGCAAAGTTGATGAGCTTTACTTAACGGTAATTAGCAATGATTTTTCCGTTTGAAAAGGGGATTATCTTTCACCAATGAAAATTCTGTAACTAATGTTGTTGGCACATATGTAAATCAGTCATCTACAAATTTTTCATAGTCGATATCTATTTAATATATATATTTTTAAAAAGCTTCAACATGAAAAGCAATTACAATGTCCATAAGCAAGAAGGATCCAAATATCAACACCAACCTTCAAATGAAGTCAAATAATTAATATTTAATTTAAAAGTATTCATACCTAGCCTCAAGTGTTGACATTGGGTACAATGTGTTTCAATATTGTTGACCAATGAGGTCGTAGTATCGATGCTTGAACCACGTGAAATTTTTTATTTAATCCAAATTTTAACATATCCTCATTTATCCCGTCGACGTGTGGGTTAATGTCGTATATAATTACTATGTAAATCATTATAATTTAAATGTGTTACACGAGTCCATAATCACTTCTTGTCAACTGGCCTTGATAGTTTCTATATAAGGAGGCTCATATTTCGTGTAAAAGGTAACCTCTTGCCTTGTCATGTTATCAAGAACATATTAATTTTCTCCCACACGAGGTTTCCAGTCCATTTTTTTTTCCCTGGCCTTATCACATTACCAAAAACCTATAAACTTCCTATGAATTTATTGCAACAATATGTTGAGTTTAAACACCATATAACGTGTATTTCTTATTAAAAAAAAATCACTTACACACACCAAAACCACCAAACACCAAATATTATTTAGTTCTTACCAATAAAACACTTAAAAACAGTTTTGAGATTTCATTTGTTACAATCGAATCATATAACTAATTTATATTTTTGTTTCGTTTGAATCATTCCGTTCGGTTTTGTCAACTTGCCAAAAGAAAGAAATGATATACCAGAGCTGAGCATTGAGCATCTTTTGAGTTATCTCAGGTCAAAAACCACATAGCTGTCAACATATAAATTATTGTGCAATTTTAATTATCAATTAATTTACTTCTATGACCAAAATTATAATAATTGTTAGGTTAGCTGAATTGTGAAGAAACAAGTGTTTTATTTTATTTTAGCCAATAAAGAAGATAAAGACAGCATGCAGCAGCTAGGTTTGAGTCGCATTTTGTTATATTTTGTATGTAATCTTGATACACACATTTTAGTCTATTTCAAAAGCCAACTTTCCACACATTCAATTCCACACGAAATAGAGTAAACATTTCAAATTAGTTGTTTATAATAAATTTTCAGAATAGCTTGTGTTTAGGTTAAAATTCAACATCGAGTAAATATAATTAAAATAATAAGGAGCACTACTAGTTTATGTTAACAAGGTTCTTGTTTTAAGATATAATTCCAAGTTCCGATATGTTTTAGATAGAATTTTAAGACGCAATAATTTATAATGATTTTACAGTGCAAAACAATTTCCTTTTAGGAGCTTAATTTCTATATAATCCTAAGAAGAAAGAGCTCGGGGAAAATTCTACGAAGTCTATTTTAATTTTGATAAATTGCCGACACTTTTTCTCAGAAATTTGTTTTAGGTATCATGAATCTATGGAGAGACTAATCCATATGGATTTTATTATACATTATCTTCATATCGTAACAATATTTCAATGACGACTAATAGGCTAATTTATCATTCAAATAGAAAGAAAAAAAAATTCAATTAAATTTAATACTAAACCTCAAGTTAACTCAATTAGACTATTCTTAAATTTCTTTACCCATCACAATATTTAAACCTAGAAAACAGACTTATTTTGTTATGCATGTCAATTCATTTATATAAAACCTTGCAAAAATTCGCAGTTGCTTACCATTTCATACATTTATATATTCAATGAGTATTTCCAACATTGCCAATATATTTTATGCATATTTCGACTTTCCTCAAAGATATATTTTAGATGCATATAAATTTAAGAGATCGAAATAAATCTCAAATGAAGTAGACCGTGTTAAGATTTTGGGTTCTATCTTAAAAAGTTAACCTTATTAAAAGGAATAATTCAAACACTTACATACTAAATAATATTTTTATCTTTATTTAGCATGAGATTTATCCCTTAAAATCCCTATAAGACAAAGAAAATAAAAACATTGTGAATATAACACTAAATTTACGTGGAAAAGTCTCAAACCAGAGTATTGAAATTGTTACACAAGTGCTAAGTATCAAATTCAACAATTAAAGATGAAAAATGAAAATGCAATTGCAGAAATTGATGAACTGAAGAAGAAGTGAACGAGAATTTTTGGGAATGTCCATTAATCAAAAACTATTTTTTTTTAAAAATTGTGAATTACATCTGGACCTTTATAGACAATTAAGCTAACAAACTGACTATCTAACAACTTGAAGCTAACTGAATTAACTATCCAACTAATTAACAATATCAACCGAAGTAGTGTTGCCTCCAGTTGGATTGTTCTTTTCTGGTTTGCCAGCTGGTTTCTCCTCTGATTTTCTTTGCTGGTGATTTTCTGTGTCGTAACAGCCCCCCTCAAGAGGGGCATGGATGTTCAAAATGCCCATCTTGGAGATTAGAGAATGAAACGGGGCAGAGCTAAGGGGCTTGGTGAAAATGTCTGCAAGTTGATGATGAGAAGGGACATGAATGATCTTGAGTAGACCAAAATGCACATTTTCTCGAACTATGTGGCAATCAATTTGAATGTGTTTAGTTTTCTCATGCAAGACAGGACTAGTTGCAATAGATAGAGCTGATTTACTATCAGTATATAAAAGTGCTGGTTGAGAATGAGCAATATCCAAATCATGTAGAAGATAAATCAGCCATTGGATTTCACATGTAGTAGATGCTAAAGCTCTATATTCAGCTTCAGTAGAAGATCGACTCACAGTGGATTGTTTCTTGGATTTCCAGGAAATTAAGGAGTCCCCAAGGAAAATAGCAAATCCAGTAATGCTTCTCCTATCAATTTCAAACTTTGGCATTGTAGACTTGGGCATATTTCCAGTATTAGGATGTCCAAGATCCCTTATATTTCTTCTCAGATTTCTTGTAAAGATTTGAATAAATGTGAGATTTGTCCTTTAGCAAAGCAGAAGAAATTACCA
>CAIGRN010119925.1:0-10552 GCA_903798345.1 Fraxinus anomala
GTTAACCCAAGAGAGCACTGCAATGCCATCACATTGAAGAGTGGAAAAATAGTTGAAGAGAGGAAACCTACAGAGGCTTTGATTCCTACACCTGCTTTGGATCATGTTGAAGAAAAACTGGTTCAAGAGTAGAAGGTTGAGGCAGAGTCAACAAAGAAGACTTCTAAGCCTAACTCAGTCTCATTCCCATATAATCTACCAATCTTGATACTACCACTGTCATATCTATAGAAATTCTTGAAGAAGAAGTTTGATGAGCAGTTTGCAAAATTCCTGGAAGTCTTCATTAAGATCCACATTAACATCCCTTTTGCAGATGTTTTGGCACGAATGCCTAATTATGCCAAATTCTTGAAGGAAGATATGCCAAAAAAGGGAATTTCGAAGAGTTTGAGATTGTGAAATTGACAGAAGAATGTAGTGTCATTCTCTCTAAGAAGCTTCTTCATAAACTAAAGGATCTGGATAGCTTCATTATTCCTTGCACAATTAAAACTTCTACTTTTAAAAGCATTGTCTGACCTTGGAGGTAGCGTCAATTTGATGCCCCTATTAATATTCAAAAACATTGGGATTGGGGAGAAATGAAGCCGACTACCATCACTTTGCAACTAGTTGATAGATCCATCGCATACTTAAAAGGTATTATTGAAGATGTATTAGTGAATGTAGACACGTTCACCTTTCCAGTTGACTTTATGGTGTTAGGTATGGAAGAAGATCAAGAATTACCATCGATTCTTGGTCAGTCTTCCTTGAAAATTGGAAAAACATTGATTGATGTACAAGGAAGAACATTGACATTGTTGGTTAATGAAGAACAAGTAATATTCTGTTGGAAATTGATTTGAAAGATTGAAATTTGGTTAAGTGATAAAACAAAAACTTGAAAAAAGTGAATTTTGTGTCAACTTCGGTCAAATATTTGGCTTAATCAGATAGTAAAATTACAAAAGTAAATAGACCAACTTGTTATACTGGTCGAGTAGATCATCATGGTATATTTAAAATCTCAAAATCAATTTCGGATGAATGAGAAATTGAGGTCCAAAGTTGGAAAGAAAATAGAGGAAGCTGTCTAGAAAATTGACTAAGGCAACATGTTCCTAGCTTGTAGCTGGATCGTCACTCAAGCGATAGGCTAGCTCGATCGAGCAACAGGCTGGCGAAAAACTCACTATTTTTATCGTTCGAGCGAGGTGATTGCGACATGCTAGCGACAAGTGAATGGTGCGACCTTTGGCAAGAGTTGTTGAGTTTGAGGCGCGACATTTTATTCACAACCTCTCATTCTCTATATAAAGGACCCCTTGGACGTCTCAATCTTTATACCAATGATATGCAATCATATAGCATTCACTTTCTCTCATTTCTCAACCAAATTATTGCATTCTTGTTGCATAAATTCTGGTTTTCTCACTTTGCATACTGGAGTTCGTAAACCAAGTTCTGGTTCGCCGTTTCTTGTGTGTTGTAGTGCTACATTCTTCACTTGCATATCGGAGTTCGTAAACCAAATTCTGGTTCGCCGTTTCTTATATGTTGTAGTGCTACCCACACAAGAAGATAGTCGTTGTATCTTGAGAGTTGATTGCCATAAACCATGGCACTGTTACAGGGTAAATTCGATTTAAAGACAAATTGTTCAACACTTGCTCGACTTTGATATTATTTCTGTATACTGCACATTCTTTGAAGGTTCTTTTGGAGTACATTTCTACTATTACTCTGTCGAAATTTTTACAGAATTTGGAAGTTATTTTTGAAGACTTTTTGGGAGTTGTTTATCACTCCATACTTGAAGTTTTTCCAACATATTCAACATTTACCAAGCAAAGAAAGCCCTAGTAAAAGTCAACACTTGCCACATGGTCAAATCAATTAATGCAATGGAGGGTAAAAATTTCAAAAAAGAATTCTACTATGACCCTCTAGACTAGTACATGGCAACCAGTTACTCAAGAATTGATACAGCTACTAGAAGCTACACATGGACTAAGGAAATAGTCCTTTACCTCGTGAAACATACCCACAAGAAGGAAAGAAGAACTACATAGTAGAACCTTTGAAACCTTCCAACATTATCAAATCAAAAGAGATTTTGAAGGCTATACTGAAGTGAAAGCTGTATCATAATCCTAGTGGCCATACTATGTTGAAGAAGATTTTAAAGCCGAGGAAAAAGTTCGAAAACATGAGAGAAGTGCCACCGACGACCCTACTTATATACATTGGGCGCTGTAGCGCCGCCATCCGAAGTTTAAAAAATCAGATTTTTTAGAAAGTTTTCAACTCGGTCCAACCTCAACTCGTCTTGAACTTTAAGAGACTATAAATACAAACTTGAAGACCACTTTTAAAGTAGGAGACGGCTCAAGAGGCAAGGGAACAAGAGATTGATTGAGAGCAAAAAAGACAACATCAAGGAGGAGAATTCACGCGCCAAATCAGCTTTTCTCATTTTTTTCATCTTCATGTTCTTAATACTAGATATATATGTATTTTCTCTTAATCATGAACTAAAATATTAGAACTATGGTTTGATGTAACCTTCATGAAATTTGTTTTGATTTTAATATAGTTGCTTCCTTTAGTTTTTTCATGAGTTTATCTGTGTTAATTCTTGCTTAATACTTTTAGTTACCTGATCAATAATTGAATGATTTGATACTTTAAATTTCGGGGCACTTGAGAGAGGGAAATTTAGGCGCGATATAAGAATAACACAACCTAGATTTTGTAAGTTTTTGAGAGAAAGTACGAAATCTTTGAAGCATGTTCCACTTAAGAACAACGAACTTGATAATTTCTAAATTTTAATTTGGAATAGAGATATTGAAATTAAAATATAAAGATAAATTCTATTTGGCACTCGAGAAAGAAATGCTTTTATTCACTCAAAGATTAGTGCAATGCCCATTTTCTTTTAAACATTCAGTTTCTAAAACTAGCATCTAACTTAAAACTTTCACCTCGTCTTCATCTCATTGAATTTTAGACAATCCATACAAGATTTTCATGCACGGAATCCATACTCATCTCAATGTTCCTTTGTAATAGTTTAAACATCTCTAAACTATTCTATATTTGGATTATGGATTGGTACTATAGAGGTTGTTCGGTTTCACTTACTATGTTCAATTATTTTTGAAATACTGAACCATATCACTAACTCAATATATCAAATATGAGTAACGTGCATAGAGAATGTCAGGTTTCACACAAACATGTTTTGACTAATCTAACACTGCATTATTTTCATTATTCACAGTCATATTCCAATAATCACATCATAGTCGGCACAGTTATCAAACTCATACAAACACAAAAAACTAAAGCTGTAATCTAATGTTAGAAAACAAATAAAAAATTGAAAATAAACAAATAAAAACTGCAAAATCTTTTTTTTAAAACGCACAGTCACAAAAAAAAAAAAAAAAAAAAAAAAAAAAAAAAAACCTAATTGCAGACAAAATGATGAATACATGAACACCTATCCCTAAACTTATTTGAAACATTGTCCTCAATATTTAGATAATCACAAATAACCAAAAGCAAGTAAAGAATATGACAAATATACAATAATGTAAAGAAAATGGGATTCAAAGTATTCCCTTGATCAACATGAATATGGGGGATAGAAATCGGTCGCATAGACTACCTGGAGGACGTCAAATGTGGTAAATAGGGTCTGCAAGGAAAATTTCTTCCACCGCAGGCACATGTTGCCTATATGCTATTTTCAGACGCTGTCTATTCATTTTGAACACCCTACCATCGATAGGATCTTCAATTTTGATCGTCCCATTTTCAAAAACACGTTGCACCACAAAAGGGGCCAATCCACCTAAATGGTCAAATATATCAAGAAATAGATCAGAAAAGAGTATATGATCTGCACCGAAACAAAGGAGGCACAAAGATTCCCCTACCAAGGGGATCATAATCATCCCTTCCCAAACTCCATAAGCATCATGGATGCCACCAATCAAGGTAGGTTCAACACATGTACCCCATCTGGGTTAAGTTACGTAGCCTTGGCCTTTTAATGACTTGCCTCCATCTTCGTCTACATGGGAGTATAGCCTAGCCACTCAACATTCTATGAGGATAAAACATTAGAATCAGAGTTCACCAAATTATTGCATGATTCACCGAAGCAATGAGCATTATACTGATGATTGCCAAGACATTGAGAGCCTAAAAATCAAAAGAACCAAACTAGCATGGGTCGACAAAATCCTCGACAACCCAGAAAGAAAGATCTTTTCCAGCTAAAGCTGGAGGCCAGCAGAATTAGCTAGGAGTGGGCATTTTTTTCCAGAACTCGTGAAATTTGACCTAACTCGATTAGAACCAGTCGATTTTTGGCCCTGTTCTTGGTGCCATTATGACAAACCGAATGTTAATTCGATTCTAGTATTTTTTTTTTTTACTTGTAAAATCTAAAAACTCAATATCTTGTGATTTTTTTGAACCATAATCACGTTCACTTTTCCTTTTTCTCTCTTCCAATTTTCTTCTTCTTTTCAATTTCTTTAATTATTTTTATTTCAATTCTTTGAATCTTTCCTTCTTTCCTTCTTAATCCAAACTAGAATTTTTGATGGGTAATTGAAATCTGTATGTAAATAATTTTACAAATAGTATAGAATTTCACAATCAAGATGCAAACTCTACAAAAAATTCTACGGCTCCTCAATCTTTAGGAAAAATCTTTTTTCTTCTTTCTCAAAAGTTGATCGGTCGTCAAAATTATTGAAGACAATTGGTAACTTTGTATGTTTTCATAATACCTCATTACTGCTTGATTTGCAAACAATTTGTTCTTTACAATTTTTTCGATCCTTATTGGTCAGGCTTAGAGTTGAATTATTGGTTGTTGGTGTGCCTTGTCTCCAATTATTGGATTAAAGGTGCTAAATTAGTATTTTATATTCACTTTTATTAAATAGTCTTTGATTTGCTGGCTTTGAAATAATATATTTTGAATTTTCTGGATTCGTAGATTGTATATAAACAGTGGTTGGTTTACACTGTATTATGAATTATTTTCTAATTAATGTAACTGAACATCATTTGACACTAGTTTTTTTTTTCAGATTTTTTCAATTATTCTACATACGTTCTAGACTGAACTATATGCATGCTCTCAATTTATCTAAGGTGCGTATTCATTATATTTTAGTATGATCTCATTCAATAGCCGATAGCATCTTTTGAATTTTTTATTAGAAAGCACCCTGTTTACATATTTTCAATGTAAAGAACGAAATCGAAATCGGTTGGTTCGGGTTCGGTTCTATCCCATAGTTAGATACAGAACCAATTGTTCTATTACTAAGATTCCTACTAGTACTCGATTCAGTTCTTTCTGAAACTAAACCGAATTGAACCGCAGCGCTTGCACTCCTAGAACTGGCCATGTAAAGGCAATACGATGCGATCACCTTGTGAGGATCAATAGAGGCATCGAAAACACGTAAGAGGAGAAGCATGATAGATTCATTAATATAAGTGACCAAAGAGGAAAAGGAAAAATTAGGCTACCGTTAAAGACAGAGACATCATCTATGGTGGCCTCTATCTACAGGAGCGAAACAAAGAATTCCCAAAAAAGCTATGATATGTAATACCTGGGTAGTCAGAGTAGTTGTCCAAAATGGGCTCAAGAGGAAGCTCGTAGATGATAGAAGCTCCATCAACATTTTGTCTGAAGCAATTTGAAAAAAAAAAAAAAATAAATTGGATAGAGACTCTGTTGACCCTATTAGAATTCCTTTATGGCTTCGCCGATGTCTGCATCATTCCGAAGGGATAATTAACATAAAAATCACAATGGAGGATGAGCTCCTAGTGCTCACCACTTTTATGGAGTTCCTAGTGGTGGACTTAAGATTTGCTTACCATGGTGTATTAGGCAGTCGACACTTAATGAGC
Source organism: Fraxinus anomala (assembly GCA_903798345.1). Taxonomy (NCBI): domain Eukaryota; kingdom Viridiplantae; phylum Streptophyta; class Magnoliopsida; order Lamiales; family Oleaceae; genus Fraxinus; species Fraxinus anomala. Next base: position 5,941 of record CAIGRN010119925.1, read on the forward strand.
TTTGGGTAATACCTCTATACATGACCTATTCATGAAATTTCCGATTGCTTATAAGATTGCAATATTTATAAGTTGTTGAAATTATAAATTGATAGAAATCATTGGTGGGCAAGTGGGTACACTGACAGACCCGAGGGGTCCGGGGGGTCACTTTAGAGATTTTTAAAAAAAAAAAAATTTATGATAAAATCTTGTTTGGTATCGATTGAAATCTAAATTTTAATTTAAATCAAAATTAACAATTAATTTTAATAGCATATTTTATGAAATCCATAACTTTTTAACATTTATCAAAATTTACTAAAAACCTGATTTTAATCCTCACCAAACATGGCAAAACGTTTTTTTTTTTTCACTTTTCTCTTGTTCTCTCTTACTCTCTCCCTCACGTTTTTTATCAAAATCTTATCCCTTCTATTTTTTTAAAATTTGTTTACAATTTCTCTACAAATTATCACGTCTACTACAAATTTTTACTTTTCAATCAAATTTTCAATTAATTAGAACCTAAATTTGCATTTTCTCCTAACAAATTGTGTATATAGAATGTGTCTAAACTGATTATACACAATTTGACTTATATTTAACGAATTGTGCTTATTTGATTGATTATTAGTATTGATTATTGGTTATATATTTTTCCTTTCGGTTACTTGAATTGATTATTTGTATTAAATACACAATAAATTTTTTAAATGTAAAAATATACATTTTCTTGTGATGAGCAAAATAGTAATAAAATGACGGTTCAAAATCAAATTGATAAAAATGGTGAGCAAATTATTAATAAAGAAATATTTTTTAAATATAAATCTGCATTTTCTCATGTCAAGTATGAATCATTCAAAAATCAAGAACAAAGTATTCGATTTGTACAAGGTTTAATTGTGTCCCCCTAATTCAAAATGTCTACATCCGTCCCTGAGTGGGTACTAGTCGTCCTATAAAATATATGATTAAAATTAATGTTTGACTTTAAATTTGACCTTTAAATTATAATGTGATAATAATATAAACCAAACAACACCTTATTAAATTAATAAAAGTATGATAGAAATTGTGGGATGTTACAGGATGAATGTGAAATCGCAACACTGGCCTTAGTGTTTTGGCTGTGGTGGTTTTCGATGATTGTAGATAGCGAAGCTCTAAGTTTTTGATTGTGAGTCCGTGAGGTGCTATGCAATATGATGGATATATGTGGTATTATAAGCAATAGTGGGCTAGGGTTTTGGTTGTAATGGTTCTTCGCTGTTGTTAGATAACAAAATCTAACGTTCGTGATTTTGAGTTGTGGATGTGATAGTCTATTACGACAAATTGATGCATTGTAGAGTAAGATAATAGGTCGTGGTTCGAAATGTGGTGGTTTTCAATGGTGATGAGTGGCGAAGTTATAAGTTAATGATTATGAGTTTTGTAGTTTATGGGCGGGCAAAGGAGCTGAAAGAAAATCAACCGATTTAATTCTATGTAAATTTTAAACTGCTTTGGTTCCTAGAATCAAGATCGGCCAGTTTTGATTCGTTTTATGTCATATTACCTAGAACCGTTCCAACCAAATTATCATTTTTCATTAATTATGTTTATTTGTTAATTTTGTGAATGATTTCTATTAGACAATATTTTTGTATGAAAATAGAAATTATCGTTTGCATCGAATGATACTTGTTATTTTGATTGTGGACGTTATTATTGAACTTTGGTGATAGAGTTTTGTAACTTGCATTAATAATTTGATTTATTATTATTCAATGGAACCAAACTAAATCTAATAAAAAAACCTTTCAATTCAGTTTCATAATTACAGATGGAATCAATAGTTTCATTATAAGATAGCCATTGATTCTAGATTTGGTTCGATTTTCTTCAAAATCGAACTAGGCAGTCCCATGCTCACCCCAAGTAGAGGAAGGTGTTGGTGCAATACGGCAAATGGAACTTCTAGTGATGTTTTATTTAATACTTTTTTTTTAAAGCATTACGATGGCTTTATTTTTATAATTTCTTGAATTATATATTATGTTTGTAAGAAAATATAGACATATTTTTTATTAGTAATTTCATATATATTTTTGTATAAATTATTGATTAATAATCTCCAAAGACAGTTGTGACGGATCCAGAAATTGAGGCCAGCTAGGGCGGTCATTGACCGTTGACTATTAACCATCAACAGTCAACGGACGTGACCAAAATGGAAAGAAGAGAGACTCAAACTAAGAAGCCAGATGCAAAGAAGGGACCATAGCCCTAGTTCAGGAGCCAACTTCACGCCTAAAGCTCTTTCACTTTTCACTCTACCCCGAAAAAAGCCTCCCATGGCGTGTCGTTTATTAATTAATTAAATAATATTAAAAAGTTTCCAATCTATATATGAATACATTAAAACGTAAAAATCATATATATGAAAATATAATTTAATACAACCCAAAATAATAAAAAAAAATACGTAATATTATTTATGACACAAATTCCCTAATTTAACATTTTAATGATAATAACATTACACAACCATNATATGAAAATATAATTTAATACAACCCAAAATAATAAAAAAAAATACGTAATATTATTTATGACACAAATTCCCTAATTTAACATTTTAATGATAATAACATTACACAACCATGTAAAACCCAGGAGCCAATTGCATATAAAAACCTAACCAAGGCAACTAGTCAAATGGTAATTAATCTAATTTTCTTAATTAAATAAATCAAATTATGACTAAAATCAATCTCTTCACAAACCCTAAAGTGCAAAAGATTCAAATATATATATATATATATATTTTTTTATCATTTAAGAAATAAGAAGATGAATATAATGCAATAAAATTACCGACAGTGAGACTATGCACGGTGCATTCGTCATTGGAATTGAGTAGCGAATGGCAACGGAGGGTGGGAAAAATCGGGAATCGTCGAGTCGGAGTCTAGGTAGAAGAATAGGATTTCGAATTTGGACCACAAACTTAGAATTTAACCCATTTTTGAAAGTGACATATTGAAATGTCGAGACTTCTTCTTCAGACTTTGAGTTTGGGCAATGGATGTATTTGTTGTGATTTTGGGCAATTATCATAGTTTGGTTTATTTTAAATTAATGGGCCATATTTTTTTTTTAAAAAAGTGCCCATTATTCCCTATGTCTCTATAACAGAAGAAGGCCCATTCTCGAACAAAAGAAAAATGGCCCAAAACTTCATCTTCCCCAATTCTCTACCTGACAGAGATTACAGATGACAAATTAAGTGCATGGCCGTTATAAATTCCGACGGAGCCGGCACGTTCGGCAGCGCCACCTTGTCAGGGGCTGGCCTCGCCACTGGTTGTATATGTAACCAATTAAAGACCAAATTTAGATTTTAGTGTTTATTCATATTTATAACACATAGGTAGAAAGTATTCCAATTTGCATGTTACCTAAATAACAATTCATAGAATGAATGCATTTGAGATACTCTTAGAAATTGATGAACGTCAAGCATGTGGACTTCATTCAGATTCATCAACCAACCATACTCACCCGCATATTTTTCAAAATGAAGACCTTGTTACATTTGACAAGGATTGGCTCCATTATTCCAGCAATAGTAATTTTTTGAATAATGTTTTGTTAAAAAAAAAAGGAAATTTTTTTGGATTTATATTTAATATTATTTTATTGAAAAATGATTGATTAATAAGAAGAGAAAAAAAATAAATTATAATTTAATGGAGGTCAAATGGGGCTAAGTATCAACCCACATAATATTAAACAATAAATATCATTATGCCCACGTTTAAACTCCATTTTGAGAGAAAAAAAGAATGTGTTTTTGAATAGTGATTTTAGGAAAATGCGTGGTTAAAAATAAGAAAATATTTTCGATTTACGTGTAATGTTATTTTATTGGAGAATGTGTGATTAAAAATGAGTTTTGAAAAAATGAATTTTTTTTAAAAAAAGGGTGGAAACAATCCCTAAATGTAAGATGCATTTAAATTGTCCTATCACATTGTGGAGTTGAGGGATGTGTTGTTCAATTCATTGTCCACCCAATTAATTTTTGACACGTCATTTTAAATTAATATGTCATCAATTTAATAGGTTAATAGTGAAGTTAATAAAAATAAATTTGAGATAACATGTAATTTTTTAAAAGACATGCTAATAATTAATTAAATAAACAATAAGTTGGAGAGCAGATCTCAACTACCATAGACCAGCCAAAGCTGGAGCATAGTAATTGGTTTTCTTTTTTGCAAGCACATTCAGCTCATGGTTAGGTTTTTCATATCGTGGCAGTCAGTAGTTGAGATCTGCTAGTCCAATTCGTTGTTCGTTGAATTAATTTTTGATACATTATTTTCAAATTAATTTCATCTTAAATTTATGCACCACAAATTCATGACAAGTTAATTTAAACCCATGTTTGGCCCCCATTAGATTTTAATTCATTTTTCTTTCTCCTTTTATCAACTACACATTTTCTCAATAAAATAATATGATACATAAATTCAAATTTTTTTCTAACTTTTTAACTAGGGATGTCAATTTATCCCGCCCACCCGCCCCGAATGAGGCAAAAAAAACCCTCCCGACGGGGTGGCGGGGCGGGGAGGGG
>CAIGRN010119935.1:0-10161 GCA_903798345.1 Fraxinus anomala
TGGTGTTGTTTACTGCTTTCTTTACGGTCTTGATATAACTGCGATATTTAAAGATAGGCTAAATTGGATTGTATGACTAATCACCTAGGTATAATTAACTTGTGACTTGTTGCTTGTTAATTAAAGTGTTAATTCATCATTTACACCTAATCACCCCCCTAGGTGTAGTAGGGTTGAATCTCGCATTTCTCAGCAATGATTTTGGATCAAATTTATTTGAAGTAGTATTCCAAATGTAGGGATAGCATTTGCACCCAAAAACTCGAAAAGAACTGTAGTCGGGATGTTTGCCAAAGACTTTGTAAAAAGGTGAGTCACTACTATTACCAAGAAACGGTAAGCGATTAATTAAAAAGACAGCTGTGGAAAATGCTTCCACCTAAAACCTTTTAGGCATACTAGAATGATGGAGCATTGTCAGTCCAAGTTCACGAATGATTCGATGGTGTCGCTCAACCACACCATTTTGTTTGGATGTATGAGGGCAAGATAATTGATGAACAATCCTGAGCTCCTGCAAGTAGTTAGTAAAAGCATTGCCAAAAAATTTTCCTCCACCATCACTTTGAAGTATTTTTAGAATTGTCTGTCAATATAGTTAACAAAGGTACAAAAATGCCCAAAAAAAACTCAAAATTTTTACGTAAGGGAACAAGCCACATATATCTACTATAATCATCAACAATACATGCATAATGAGAATTTATCAGTAGATAAAGTGGGGGATGGTCCCCAAAGATCGCAATGAAATTTCTCAAAAGGTCCAGAATTTTTATTAAAACAAGGTTAAAAGGTAAGTTGCTAAGTTTGCCTATTTGACAACTTTCACAAATCCTAAATTTGTTTTTTCCTTACACATGTAAGAAACCTTTTGAACACAAAGCTTGAACAACATCAGGTTGGAGGTGACCAAGTCGTTGATGCCAAACTTCACTATCCACCACATGGAAACGCACAAAAAAGTGAGTCTCCGGTGATGCCTTGATAGTATATAAGTAATCCTTCTTGACTCCTCTTAGCAAGATCCTGTTTGTCCCATTTTCCTTAACATAGAAACCAACACCATTACATTCACAATTTATAGAATAATCATTGGTTAGTTGTCCGACAGAAAAGATTTCGTTCTAAGTTGGGAACAAGCGAGACATTGTCAAGAGTTAAAGTATGAGATTGATTGCGTAATATAGCATGACCAATATGTGTGATTGGTAATAACATGCCATTTCCAACCATCACAAGATCATTACCAGTGTAATGTTTAAGATTATGTAACATACCTGCATTGGAAGTCATGTGGGATGAAGCACCAGTGTTAGTTGTCCATTCTTGATCCTCAATGGCATCACTGATTTGTAGAGCAGCAAGGGCTTTATGATCCACGGTGTCACCATCGGATTGATCATAGCGATACCAACATACAGAAGCATCATGCCCATATTTCTTACAAATTTGGCAACGAACATTTGATGTATTGGACTGCACAGAATTTTTTAATGTATGTTGTTTGTAAGGAGGTACATCATCGCGTATCTAGTGCTTATAATGCACGGGACCCTTACCTTTGCCATGGTTGAATTTGCTATAGCCATGTGAGCCACCTTTAGTTATCTTGGCTCTATTTTGCTGGTTGAAGAATGCGGCATAGGTACTAGTGGGATGTATGTTAATACTAGTGTGAATTTCAAAGGCTTGCAGCAGAGAAATTACCTCACTATAGCCCGGAGTGGGTGGTTTGAGCATTGAGGATACAAAGGGCTCATACTGAGTGCCCAAGCCATTTAAGAGGGAGAAGACCTTCTCTTTGTCAGGAATGGACTTCCCCACGGCAGCAAAGCTATCAACGATACGTTTAAACTCTTTGATATAGATATCAAGTTATGTACTGAAAATGTCAACCTTATTAAGATGAGTAACTCAAGCTCTTATAAATTGGTCTATGTTTTCATCTTTATTCAATGTGAGATTTTATCCCTTAGCATACCCCCTCAAGATGGTGGCTCGTTTTTAAGCAGACCAATCTTGAAATCCGCGTACTCAATTTATTTTTTTTGAGTCTTAATTAGATCGAATTGCTCGATGGAGTTTAACGGGCTCTAATACCATAAAGAAAGATGTTACGGGTGTAGATCTTTGTGTGTAATTCTCCTTATTGAAGGAGAGATAATTATGTATTATAAATAGAGCTTTTATATGTATGTAGAAGGAAATAAATAATTTTACACGCATCAATCGATTGGAGTTTGTCTGGTGATTTCCTTGATTTGTGCAGTTTTGTTTATGATTTCATTCTCAGCTGGACTTTCCTTACATAGAGGAGATTGCATAATTTTAGTCTTCGTTGGACTTTCCTTGCATATAGGAGATTGCATAATTTTAGTATTCCTAACAGTCAAAACAAGAATAATGTATGTTTGTGACAACTGGTGATACATCTGACCTAAGCAATGAGGTCATAAATGATAAAAGATAAAATGTAAACCACGTTATCACATAAATATAAGTTTTTTTTTTCTGAAATGTGGTACAATTTTTTTTTTCATAAATATGTTTAACCTTCTAAAAATTCAGATAGAAATTATCAATATAAATTTTCACATGAATAATGCTGCACATTCAGGGTCGACGTGGCCCTATATGTGTAGCACCATTCCTTTCACATTTCCTTATCCCATTTTGAGATGGCACTTAACGTGAGGGCAAATGAAAGGTAAATGGCGGAGAGCAAGGTTTTGTTTTTCGTTTTAATTAAAAGTAAAAGTGTTTATCAGTAAAATCAACTTGAAAAATCACACCTACCATACTTGTAGAAATTAATAAAGTGATCATTTACTAAAATAACATCTTCAACAGAGTAGAGATAAATCTATCTCCAAAAGTATTTAAAAACATTATCTTAATAACAAGAAATGTTGTACCATAAGTTTATAGGATTTTTTTTATACCTAATAGAGCATGGAAGCTAATCCTATATCAACTTCCCAAATGCTCAAATAGAACATGAAATTTACAGCCTTTTCCTATGAATTTCCTTTATATGTTACTCAAATATCTTCAATATTAGTACGTTAAGAAACACAAAGATAATTCTAAACATATTGCGCGGTTCAAAAAATCTATATGACAAAATAAGATATTATACCGATCAAAAAGTCCATATGAAAATATTTTTTGTGATATCCCTTTATTCAAAAGTTTTCTTATGCTTGTTAAGAAACACAAAGATTATTAAACAACAGAAATCGTTAATCACAAGCTGATTCTAGAAAATAATGTTAAAGAAAACAATAATTTACGAGCAAGAACTCAAAAAAGTAATAATAAACCTAGAACTCAAAAGTGCATATGAATACAAATGCTTCTTTCAGGTTTCATTTTTTTTGCTAAAAAGTTACATTTTTCAAAGTCAAACATTATTTATAAATACATCCCTAATATGATTCACAAATACTAAAAGGAGTTTTGGATGGGGCGAGCGCTTTGGCCAAAGAGAGCTTCAGATGGAGCGAGGCTTCGACTAAAAGGAGTTTTGGAACAAAGGATATCGGCTTCTTCTTTGATTTCTTTATTTTGATCAATTGGGTCTTTGTTGACTTAGTTAGTGTTGACTTACATCTCGACGTGGACTGTGACGGGGTCTTCAATTGGAGCCTTGATGACGAGGTGCAACAATCTTCATAATTTTAGTGAGATTCCAAAATAAAATATATTCATTTCCCTCAAGTTTTATCGACTCTAATGCATTACCAGAGCATTTTAATCCAACGTTTGGTTAAGCTCACAATAGCTTCCATTTTGTAGTGGGTGTCCTTCTATTGCTAGTCCAATTAGGTCTATTTTAACAAAATTTAAATGGTTATTGTTGGAATTTTGAGTGTGATCCGAATTTCTTTGTTGACTTGTTGAAGTAATTAAAGAATTCTAATTGAAATGTACGTCTTGAAGAATTCAAGTTTGGAATGCTATTGAAGTCCTATGTCAAGTTAAAGTTCTATTTTGGAAGTCCATTGGGAGTTGAAATTTGTATTGGATTTGAAGATATTGAAATTATGGACCGGGAAGANAAGAATTCTAATTAAAGTGCACGTCTTGAAGAATTCAAGTTTGGAATGCTATTGAAGTCCTATGTCAAGTTAAAGTTCTATTTTGGAAACCCATTGGGAGTTGAAATTTTTATTGGATTTGAAGATGTTGAAATTATGGACTAAGAAGAAAACTCGCCGCATTTTCGCTAGCCTACTGCTAGTTGGCCGCTCGAGCAACACTTACAAGTTTTCAACCCGAGACTTGTCGCCCACCTAGCGCTGCTTAGTCGCTCGAGCGATGGGGCTACCGCCCGATTCTCGCTCACTTGTAGCTCGAGCGACATTGTTATCAGGCCTAAACCCGTTTCACGTTTTAACACGTTTTTGACATTCTACTTCAATTACAACTCATCTATTAGATTTTTGGACGTCCCCTACATGTTCCATATAAATATTATGCTCTTTTATACAATTTATTATGGTGTGAGAAAATATTTTACTAGCTTTTATGATTAATTGTAATTTTCTCTTTTTTCTCCATTATTTTTAGTCAATAAAATCTCCTAATTCCTCTGCTATATTCTTGTTTTCTTTTATTCTTTTGTTCTTGATCTAATACTTCATATTTTGCCACATAACTTCAACATCTCAATCGATAATTGGTGTCACAACAAGTGGTATCAATCCTAAAAGTTACATTAAAATTAGCCATTTGATTAAGCACCCGATAGTCTACACCTAACCACAAGCTACGATATCACAAGGGGAGTCGGCTTTTCAGCAATAACTCATCACTAGATATTCATATTGAAGTTTTCTTACTAATAATGCGCTATGCTCTTCAAACGAGCTCTTGCATGCACTCTATCCTACTTATTATTTACACAGTGATATACATAATGCTCAAAGGACATTTTATCATTAGTCGGTGGAAAAATAATTTTTTTCTGTCGGCCAATAATAAAATGTCATTTGGACATTATGTACACCAATATATAAATCTTGATGTACATGTAGCAAAAGTATTATTTCAAAATATGCAATGACGGATATGAGGTAATTCATCTTAACCACAAGTTGAGGAATCTGGTTCCAGTGATGCATGTAGAAGAATTGAATAAAAGTATGGACTCTAGTTAATCGCGCAATTCTTATCTTATTGATAAATTAAATGGCTCATGATCAAGAATACTTGCGATTTTTTGCTTATACGAGTTTTTTTAGTACTATTTCAAGACAATTGTGTCTATATAAGAGAATGATTCCTTCACCCAATTAAACAATTTTAATTTGATTGAGCATGTGAACCTTTAAAAACGATTATAGAAAATATGAAGTACTTTGCATGAAGGAATATGTATTGAGAAAGTGTAAATAAATTTTTTGCATCGATTAAACATAAAGATAAGCGTAAATTAAATTTATAAAGAAATTGAATTACTACACTGAGTAGGTTAACATTTTGAGATGAAATCCAAGTCTTGAAATAACTTGGATTTTATTATACTTATAATGTATTTGTTTCACCATGGCGACCCGAGTGGTTGTCCCTTCCAATCCTATATTTGGACCACCTTGGTCCACCAAATGTGACTCGATGTCAGCTTTGTAATAATTCTATGGTCCCTTGACAAGGTACGAGTTTTTATCATAGTACATCGTATGCATGTGGAAAAAGATGCTCCCAACTCCAAGAGCCTTGGTCCTTTGGCAGTAGCGAAGGTGTATGCTAGTCTTAAAACATCTACAATTGACCCTTTAAATGTGAAATGATTTTTTACAGAATTTATTTCTAAAATAATCTTTTAAAATAGAGGGAATATCCGGGCTCACGACATTGAAAAGTCAAGCCCACTATTTATTTGTATTTTATAATAATGGCATTTAATAAATTTAAGTTTGAACAATATATGCTTATCAAGGTCGGTCCTATGATTTTCGGGGCCAGAGGTGAACTCCATAAATTAGGGCCCCCAAAATCAACGTAAATGCAAAATTCAACAATGTATTATGTAACATATTGCTAACTTAAAATAGCATGTTATGCAACCTATTGTATCATCTACTTCGTTGAATCAGTACTTCATCCTTATTCAACACATTCACATTGTTGCTTTTAAAGTACTTGTCAATATCTCCTGACTTTGAGTTAATGCAATTTCATTTCGTTTCCTCTTTCTCTTTAGAGCTCCAAACTAATATTTAGGAGGCATGGTGTATGAGTCTATATCTAATGTCCAATGATTAATCTATAAGATACAAAATATCTCAATCATCTCACCGTTAAAGTTTTTAATATAGTTACTACATGCGCCTGTGCAATTGATCATATAATAACCAATCATATAAGCCGACCAGACCATAATTATATAAACCGAAAAAGTTTCAAACATATCCAATATATTCAATAATAAGTTAGGACAAGTCATTGCTTATCTGAAAAGTAGAATTTCGATGAAAATAATAGAATCACACCCTTGAGAATTCCATCGTCATAACTCACAAGGCTGAAATAAAAATGTAACATCAACCACCCATACAAATATACAATTCTATTGCATTAATCTATTCTGTTTAAATTCAGAATCCTATTGCAAATTGAAATTTCATTAGAAATCCTAATTAACTATTAAAAAAAAAATAGAAAGCGGAAACCAAACCATAGATAAGATCATAGGAACCCAAAATTAAAAAGAAAGACAATTAAAAACGAATTTCAATTTCAATTTGCAAATTGCACAACTCACAATTCCACAAAGACAATTTGCAAAGGTCCGCACAGACTGTACTGCAAGGGCTAGGACCTCCCACGTCCGGTCTGGCCCCCTTTTGATGGTTCTGTAGCTGTTAATGGTTGGCTGGAGGTGGTGACTGGTGGAGGACTGAGGACTCCTCGCAGCATCGCGTGGTTAAGATTGAAAAAAGAGACGCCTTGTCGTTATTTGTTCTCTTGTTGTAATTTGTGAAAGAGTGAAGGGAAGGGAAGGGAAGAAGAAAAGAAGCCACCTAAGGAAATGAGGATGTCGCCTACTCGTTGATCCAATTGGAGTTGGAGGCGGAACAGTCGCGGCGTGTAGGCGTCAAGCAGAGATGGAGGAAAGGAATGAAAACAGGTTTTCCATTTTCTTCATTTAATAATTAAAAAATAATAATTTGGCCAAAAATAGGCCCCTCCAATTTTGGGCCTAAGGCATAGGCCTCACCACAGGGCCTGCCCTGATTCTTATTTATAAAAGTAAACTAAAGAGTTAAAGATAAATATTTTGTTGGAGTCTGTAAAAAGTTTTATTATTCGAATTTAAAGATGCTCTTTATATGTACAAAATGGTCATTAACAATAAATATGCTATATGATATCATTTACTTAATTTAATTTATTTTTAATAATCATTTTCAACCACACATTCATACAATAAAATATTCTACACGTAAATAAAAAATTATTCCTTACTTTTTAACCACACATTCTCCAAAAACTATTAATTAAAATAATATTTTTTTTAAATTTTACGAATGTCAAACAGTGGCTTAGGTCCATTGTCACATTATCCATTGTTGTAATCATGAGTGATGATAAATAGTATTACTGCTAATCTTAGGGCATGTCTAGTATAAGAAGGTTGTTGCTAGTTTAACTCGGAGCCTTTTTAAATAAAGTTAACAAAAAGTTAATAAAAGAAAGAACTTGTTTGACACTGTAACTAGAAAAGTGCTTTTAATTTATTAGTTATAAATACAACACAATTATTTGACTAAATATAGTTGTATTATATAAAATCTATAAATTGAATGTTTAAATAAAAAATTGTCATGGAACTACTTTTTGATTTATTATTTAAAATTTATTTATTTAAGACGTTAAATATCACATTAATATATCAAACATGATGAAAAGTATGAAACACCATAGTTTTTTTATCATCTGAAATTTCATTTCTGAATACATTATGCACATTAACAAATGAAAATAATAACACAAGTCTTTAAATTATATACAATTTGATGCATAAAAAATTAAATATATCTAGTATATTACTATAAATTTATTTCTAAAGTTCTGACCGACGTGGTAGCCGTTGGATAAGAAGCACGTGGCCTCATCTCACTACTCAGTGTGCTATGCATTTAATACGTTGACAACAGATCAGTCACCATATATTCTAGGCTGACAATCATGACAGTCATTATTGTCAACATTATATCAATCATTTCTAGAGATTGACTACGGATCCTTTAAAAGACAGCAAGTGCTCCAGCCTAAAAAGAGCTTCGGATGGAGCGACGCTTCGGCTAATAAGAGTTTCGAAACAAAGGGCATCCGCTTCTTCTTCAACTTCTTTATTTTGACCAATTGGATTTTTGTTGACTTTGTCAGCGTTGACTTGCATCTCGACGTGGAGTGTGACGGGGTCTTCAATTGGAGTCTCGACGACGAGGTGCAACAATCTTCATAATTTTTAATGAGAGTCCAAAATAAAATATATCCATTTCCCTCAAGTTTTATCAATTCTAATGCATTACCAGAGCATTTTAATCCAACGTTCGTTAATATCTTTTTTTTTTTTTTTTTAACATATTTCAATTGCAATTTTTTTATTACATTATACTTGTTTTGTAATGACCAACGAGCAATTTCACTTCTCATCCACCAAGCTGCCTATATTTGGACCAACAGAGTAAAGTAAGTGTGAAATTAACCGTGCGTTCTCCATTAAGTTGTTAATTCTATTATTGTCATTAAGTGGAACCGTACGTGGATTGATCTTAGAGAAATAGGATATGCGATTTTCTTTTTTAAAGTTCTTTTCATTGTAGTGAAAATTATTGCAGAAGATGAAGAGAATGTATTCTCACATTAAGATGAACCTCTACAATTCTTACGTGTTGTTTTATTTTTTTCTTTATGGATATTTCGTTTTTCCGGATGATATAGAATGAAGGTTTCTAATCCTCAACATTCTTAACCTACAACATGGATTTCTAAGATTGTTTCTGTTACAATTCGAAATTTATCCCTTTTATCAACAATACCTATGGTAATTTGAATTTGTGTTATGGTTGAAAATCTATATTGAAAAGCTTAATTTCTTTAATGATAAGGATACTAATAGAGATGATTACACTAAAATATAAGATAAGATTAACATACTAATCAGATTTATTATTATCTCTAATAGTCGAGTCCCAAATCCATTTAGCCCAATGAGTTCGCTTTGCCAGCTCCCATTTCTCCCTAGACAGCACGCTGGAGAACGACATAAAGATTCTGTACAATATCTTTCACTGCCAGACTGAATTCTTTCTCCTTCTGAAGAGATAAACGGTTAAATTCAACAAGATGTTCATAAAATACATAACCGTTAAGGCAAATTCCTCATCATTTAAATATGATAAAAATAATTATTTATAGGGTTTGTGTTACTCCTCTTAGCAGAACTCAATAATAACTTTTTCACCACCCCTAGCTAGTTATGTGCACGCACATTTTTTTTTTTTTTTTTCTCCCGTCTTTAATCAAATGTCAGAAAACACTACATCTCAAGCATTAAGTTGTTCGAAAAATATTATTTACCTCTGCAACAATAGTAATATCATGGGACGAACTTCCAAATGGGACCACACTTGTGTTAACAACACCCAAATTAAGCTTCTCTACTTCGCAAAGATTTTTCACCAAAACCCCTTGACGTTTCTCACAACAAATTCTGAGAAGAACATGTTTGTCACAAACTCGAGCCTCGATCGATGGGGCCGACTGCTGCTCATTCGATGACGATCCTTCATCGTCCACCACCAACTGTGTTTTCTTGACATATACCGTGGGCTTTCTTGCTTGTTCCTCAAGTACATTCACTCGTTCTTGGAGGTATTTCAAATACCTTATAGCATTTTCCAGTATAGAAGCTTCATCCATTTCTGCAAACAAAAAACAAAGCAAAACAAAAATTTTTGAGTCCGCATCTTTATTTTATTTTTATTTTTATTGTGTTTCTCTTTGAAATATATTATGTCATTCTATGTTTTCTCCATTTCATTTCTTCTTACTGTTGATATATTCTTTTACTTATTTTATGGACGTTTAGGTTATTTGTTTGAATTACCTTTTTTGATGTGGACATTGTGGTGCAACCATATCTAG
>CAIGRN010119942.1:0-14226 GCA_903798345.1 Fraxinus anomala
ATAGGGGTAAATTGAATACAATAAAAGAATTCGACTGAACACTATATTAAATTATAAATCTTGAATTAAGAATAAATGTGATCAATAGATGAGATTGTTATGCCCTAATATTCATCACATATTTGTTTCTTCAATTATCCATTGTTTGCAATTTTTTTTTTATTTTCAATTAGTCAAAAGTAGTTAGAAAAAATCATCATAATTATTTATTTTCTTTTGTCGAATAAGAGTTAGAAAAATCTAATTAAGGTCTAAAGTATACTCCTCGTGGGAACGATAATTCGGATTCAACATATTTGTTTCTCCAATTATCTGTTTTTGCTATATTGTTATTTAATTTCAATCAGGCAAAAGTAGTTAGAAAAAATCATCATAATTATTTATTCGCTTTTGTCGAATAAGAGTTAGAAAAATCTAATTAAGGTCTAAAGTATAGCCCTTGTGGGAATGATAATCTGGACTCAAAAGTCCACTATATTACTTGTTACAATATCGTACACTTGCGATATAAAAAATGCAACAAAAAACATTTCTCAATGCCTCATTACCCCCAAGCTAACGGGCAGGTAGAGGCGGTCAACAAAACCATCAAAATCACTCTGAAAAGAAAATCGGATGCCTCTAAAGGAGCATGGGTGGACGAACTCCCGCAAGTTCTCTGGGCCATACGAACCACCTGTAGAACTACAATGGGGGAGACCCCGTTCTCCATGACATACGGGGCTGAAGCTATGAGTCCAGTGGAAGTTGGAGCACCATCGCCTCGTTGCATCCACTTTAACGAAATAACAAACGACGAGCTAAGGAAGTTCGAGCTTGACCTTCTCGAAGAAAAGAGGGATGAATCTCAAGCCAAGCTCGCTTCCTACCAACGCAAGATGGTGGGATACTACAATGCCAAGGTGAAGAGAAGGGCTTTTTGCGTCGATGATCTGGTACTACAGAAAGTGTGGCCCATACTTGGACCAAATTTGGAGGGCCCATACTGTGTCATTGAAGAAGTGCGGCCCGGCACATACAAAATCGAAAATCTGGAAGGCAAGATGATGCCCCATCCCTCGAATGTCGAACACTTGAGAAAGTATTACCAGTAATAAGGTAATAAGGGCTACTGTCATGTAAATATTGTTGGCAATGAAATGAAATGGTTCTCCGTTCGCGTTGTTTTCAAACGAAGTGTTCTCACACATTTTTCACTCCTTGCCGAGATGCATATACCTTAGGGGACCACCTCAACCAAGGATTTTCACTTCACCGGGGAAGAAGCCGGTGCCACCCCTGGCTAAGCGAATCAATAGTGTTCTCACACATTCTTCACTCCTTATCGAGGTGCGTATGCCCCAGGGGGTCACCTCAACCAAGGATTTTCACTTCACCGGAGGAGGTGCGGGTGCCACCCCTGGCTAAGCGAATCAACAGTGTTCTCACACATTTTTCACTCCTTGCCGAGGTACGTATGCCCCAGGGGGCCACCTCAACCAAAAATATTCACTTCACAAGGAAGGTACGGGTGCCATCCATGGTCAAGTGAATCCAAAGTGTTTACACTTACAATTCACTTGTTTCTTCCATTTTTTTAAGTGGTTAAGCTTAGGCAAAGTTTTTACACTTACAGTTCATCTACTTCTTCCATTTTCTTAAGTGGTTAAGCTTAGGCAAAGTGTTTACACTTACGGTTCATCTACTTCTTCCATTTTCTTAAGTGGTTAAGATTAGGCGAAGTGTTTATACTTACAGTTCATCTACTTCTTCCATTTTCTTAAGTGGTTAAGATTAGGCGAAGTGTTTACACTTACGGTTCATCTGCTTCTTCCATTTTCTTAAGTGGTTAAGTTTAGGCGAAGTGTTTACACTTACGGTTCATCTGCTTCTTCCATTTTCATAAGTGGTTAAGCTTAGGCGAAGCGTTTACACTTACGGTTCATTTGCTTCTTCCATTTTCTTAAGTGATTAAGCTTAGGCGAAGCGTTTACACTTACGGTTCATTTGCTTCTTCCATTTTGTTAAAAGGTTAAGCTTAGGCGAAGTGTTTACATAAAGTTCATTTGTCTCTTCCATTTTCTTAATTGGTTGAGCTTAGGTAACATACTTCAAGCGAAGCAACAACACTTCTCAACAAAGAATTTCATTAGTAAACGAGTTGAGGCCGAAGCCATTACAATGTAAAGAAAAATGAAAACTACTGATCAACATTTACAATGGCCCCTTCTCCCACTTCCTCCAGGGGGTCCTTCTCCTTGGCCTCTAGGTCAGGACAACCTCCGGTGGGGCCACCAAACTTCCTTTCTAGAAAGGCAATGTCCAGCTCGGGATGTACTTCCTCAGGCAGGACATCATCTGTTGGGCACTTCATGAAGCCCAATAGTTAGCGAAGTCATCATACTCCTTCGTTTGATCAAAGTTGTCGATGTAGTTCTGAACTGCCGCTTCGCCTACTGTCTTCGCTTCGACCTTAAGAGAATCTCCTCTTTTTGAGCCTCATTAAGCATTCGGAGTTCGGCCCTTCCCTTGTTGGCCTCCTCCAAGGCCTCCGACGCAATCCTCTGATGCTCGTTGGACTGGTTGATCCACTTCGTAAGCGCAACCACTTGGTTAACAGACTAGTGAAGCTCATTTTTCAACTGATTCACTTGTATTTTTGTAGAGTCAAGTTTCACTTCAGCCTCAGTCCTTTTCTCTTCAGCCTCTCTCCTGGCCCTCTTCACCTCCTCCTCCCATTGGCCCGATGCCTCTATCCTTTGTTCTAATTCCTCAATTTTCTTTCGGAGACCACGGGCCAGGTCTTCTACCATAGTGCCAATGCTCAAAGCTCGAGCCACGTAGGTATTGTTAACGGCCAAGAGGTCTTCCACATCATAGGAGGCGATGTGATCTTGCCAGTCCTCAATCCAGTACCTATTGTGGACATGGGCAGCAGAGGCTGTTTCATGGGGCAACATTTCCAATACCGCCTCAGAGAACTCATCCTCCTTGCTCTTCAGAAAATTAGTCATTTACAGTGGGAATGAGAGTGGCAGCCGTTTCAATCTTTTCCAGGCCGGATCTCCGGCCAAGATAGCAGTAATGGGCACGGTGGCCCTTGGAATTTTAGACGAGGCTGCAATAGTCATCCCTGTCGAAATAGGAGGTGGATGCTTAGCCACCGCGGTCGACGAAGAAGAGGCCCCGTTGGGCCGGACCTTTTCCTCTTGACGAGGGAGGCTCTTTCCTCCACCTCGTCCTCTTCGGGAGGCTGTTGGGTTTTGCTTACCGAGCCTAGCCTCTTAGCCTGCTTCTTGTAATCGACGTAACTGATCTTTAGAAGCCTCGCCTTAGCCACGCTTTGGCGAATGGTAGCAAAATCAGGCCTCGAAGGTCTTTTCTTCAAAATGTCATCTACAACAAAAAAAAGAAACGAAGTGTTAAACTGTTCTAGGTATCAAACATATACACTAACTGAACTAAAAAATATGGCTTACTTGGGGTCGCCATCAGTCCATTCAAAGTGAAGTTGGTATTCTTGTCAATCAGGTCATCGTAGCTCCTATCCTTAAAGGGCTGCTAGTAGATGTGGCTGATGATGTCTTAGTCCTCCTCGGAGATCTCGCACCTTAGAAGGGAGCCTGCAAATAGCAAAAGTATTCAGCCATAAGAAACTACTTAAATTAAATCAACTAAGTAGAATAACTTATTGGCTGAGGACTAAGACGTGGGGATGGTATGAGGAGACATGGGTTTGTCCTCCATAGTATCCCACCTCCCTGATGCCCAGAACTAAGATGTTCGCTATCCCTTTATTGAAGTGGACAGCCCCACCACGAATGGAGAATGGGTCCCCAAGGGGATAAGTAATACCACCCCTTACTTTTCTCCCCTCCAGCCATACTCTTCGGAAGGTAAATATAATGGAAGATGCTGAAGGGCATATCTACTCTTAGGCTAGCCCGATGCCAGAGCATCCACGACCCAACCATTTGGGACCAGGAATTTGGGTTGAGCTGGGTCAGAACTAACCCGTAAGAATGGAGAACTAGCCTAAAAAATGGGTGAAATGGAAGTCTAAGGCCCGCCCTGAATAAGTTTTCACTTACGGCCACGCAACCTGGCCTCAGATAGCAAGCCCTCTCATCCGGCTCGGGTAAAATTAGTTCTATGCTATCAAGTATCCTAAAGACCCGTCTACATTCTTCTAGGGTTTATGGGGTAGCTTTGGAAGGATAATCAGAAGCCCCCCACTGAATGGAAGTGTCCACAGTTGAGGCATGTCATCTCCATATATTTTCTCCCGACCTAATGGGTTTGCCTATCTCTTCTGAAGAGAGTGCTATCGACTTTCCCATGCCCGAACTCACCGCACCTTGCTCCTCACTCTGCACATTCGAAGAACTCCCAGTGGCCATTTCAAATTTTGAAAACTAGAAAAAGAATGGAATGGAGTAGAAGAGTTTACCTAGAAAGCTTGGTTCAAAACAAAAGTCGTCGGAACGCTTGAAGAAGTCGTCAGAGTCTCAGAACTTAGCCCACTGAAAAATCGAAGCAAAACAAAAAACGCAAATGTTTGAAAGATTTTCGCAAACGTAAAGTGACAAAATGAAATTTGGGTTTTATATAAGCATCTCAAAAATCACCCCAACCGTTAGATCATCTCAAATCGCATCTGGACCATCCAAATCTGGGACTCATCACCGCCATTGGAACCAAGAGTCATGTAATCTAGCGGTTCAGGTTGAGTGGTGTTTCTCACGTACCAATCCAAACACGTCGCCTAGAACCCACGCAGTCGTCGCTATGATTATCATTTATAGCCATGGAGGCGTGCCTTGGAAGCAAGCAACGCCCCCATGATTATCTTGGGAAGATACGAAAAGCTTTCAAATAATGCCACACAGCCCAAAACTTGCAACAACTTTTCTCCAAGTTGCCAACACGTATCACTTCATCCTCCAGCTAGGACTTCAGCTTGTGGCAACTTTTCTCCAAGTTGCCAACAAGAATGACTTCGTCCTCCAGCTAGGACTTTAGCTTGTAGCAATTTTTCTCCAAGTTGCAAACACATATCACTTCGTCCTCCAGCTAGGACTTAGCTTGTAGCAACTTTTCTCCAAGTTGCCAACACGTATCACTTCATCCTTCAGTTAGGACTTCGCTTTGCAACAACTTTTCTCAAAGTTGCCAACACCTATGACTTCGTCCTCTAGCTAGGACTTCAGCTTGCAGCAACTTTTCTCCAAGTTGTCAACACGTATCACTTTGTCCTCCAGCTAGGATTTCAGCTTGTAGCAACTTTTCTCCAAGTTGCCAACACGTATCACTTCGTCCTCCAGCTAGGACTTCGCTCCGCAACAACTTTTCTCAAAGTTGCCAACACGTATCACTTCGTCCTCCAGCTAGGACTTCAGCTTGTAGCAATTTTTCTCCAAGTTTCCAACATGTATCACTTCATACTCCAACTAGGACTTTACTCTGCAACAACTTTTCTCAAAGTTGCCAACACCTATCACTTCGTCCTCCAGCTAGGACTTCAGCTTGTAGCAACTTTTCTCCAAGTTTCCAACACGTATCACTTCATACTCCAACTAGGACTTCGCTCTGCAACAACTTTTCTCAAAGTTGCCAACACTTATCACTTCGTCCTCCAGTTAGGACTACGCTCTGTAACAACTTTTCTCTAACTCGCCAATGCCTATTATCTCATCCAGTATTTTGCAACTTCTCCCAGGGTCACACTCAACGCTACGTCCTTCCATCAGTATTTTGCTCATGCATACCTTTTCGTCTCTACATCTAATGCATACGCCCCGTAGGATGACACAATATAATCGCCTCTATAAAGTCCATGCATTATATAAATACCCATACACGGACTCGAAGGACTGTTGTTACGGGCCCCCTGAGGCCCTCCACTTCGCCATCCACCTCATCCGCCACGTTGCGGCCGAACTAAATGGCGTTACCATGGATAGACGAACTGTATCACCTCAGATGAACTAAAGCACTATTTGTCGGACCTCGTAGAAGAACCGAACTCATCCACTACTTACGACGGATGCAAAGACCCACACTTCGCTCTCGCTATACCTCATAATCCACCTTGCCCACCTCCACCAAAATCTTTTATGAGCTCTCTCCAAAGTCAAGTCCTTGACTAATTGATGGGACGGGTGGCAGGCCACAAACGGTCAACTCAGTTGCTATGTCAAAAATCATTTAATACTCGCCAACCTATAGATGGACAGATTGACGCCTATGAAAGAATGACCTACCCAGGATCTGAAGCCACGTGTCCCCTCATCCAACGGTTCGCCTCTTCTATTCTCCAGTATAAATACCCCCACAATGGTAAATAAGGGGTTGAAATCTAAATGTTCTAGTCTTTAATTCTAAAATCTCACACTTTATTTACACACGTTCTTAGCCACGTCCCGGTGATTGCCTCACCGCTGGACGCAACTATCCGTTTGACTAAAAAGCTGACTTGACCGTCGGAGTTCTCGCGGCCGCCACTGAAAAAGGTCACAAGTGACTAACGGTGTGTTATCGTGTGCAGGAAGGAGCTTATGTGGAATACTGTTCTGTTGGCTACGTGTCAGAGCCATTTTTCGGGGTAAACAATTTGCATCCTTCTATATCGTCTATGTCTGTTATGAGTGCCGATGGCATACCGTTGTCTTTAGCAAGTGTTAGTTCTATTAACACACATAATTTATCATTTTTAGATATCTATTGTGTTTCAGCTCTTACTTTAAATCTTATTTCTATTGGCTAATTGTGTGATTCTGGATACTTAGTACAGTTTTTTCTACTATTTATCATGTGCAGGATCCTCGATCTCAAAAGCTAATTGGGATAGGCTGTAGAAAAGGAGGGATATATGTTGTGGACAATTTGAGACCACCACACGTTGCATCCTCTAGTGTTAACTTGTCATCTTTCTATTTGAATTCATCATCTTCTAGTTTTTATTTGTGGCATTCTCATCTTGAACATGTTTTTACTAGTCGTTTGAAATTTTTAGTTTATAAGGGTCAATTGGGAGATTTGCAAACTCATAACATTTCTGATTATAGTGGTTGTAAATTAGTTAAATTTTATGCTTTACCTTTTCGTCGAAATGTTTCTCATTCTGTTGCGCCATTTGATCTTGTTCACTCTGATATATGGGGACCATTCCAATTGCTATAAAAGGAGGGTCTAGATATTATGTATCCTTTATTGATAATTATAGTTGTTATTGTTGGGTTTATCTTATGAAACGTCGATCTGAATTTCTTTCTATTTATCCTTTTTTTAGAGCACTTATCAAAATTCAACATTATGCTATAATTAAGTGCTTTAGATGTGACTTGGGTGGAGAGTATACCTCTACTAATTTCTCTGAATTGCTTGCTCTTGATGGTACAATTCATCAAACCTCGTGTACTAATACTCCACAACAAAATGGTATTGCTAAACGAAATCGTAGGCACATTGTAGAAACTTCTCGTTCCTTTCTCTTGTCTACCAAAGTTCCCAGTGAATTTTGGGGAGAAATAGTTCTCACTGATGTTTCTTTAATTAATAAGATTTCATCTTCCCAAACTTCAGGCTTATCACCCTTTGAAACATTGTATGGGCATCCTCCTGATTACTCATCATTAAGAGACTTTGGTTGTACTTGCTTTGTTCTTCGTCCTGAAGTCGAACGTAATAAGTTGACATCTCCCTCTGCTATCTGTTTTTTCTTGGGTTATGGGCAGGGGTAAAAAGGTTATCACTATTTTGATCTCATTAATAAAAAATTATATTTTTCTCGTCATGTTGTGCTTCTTGAGCACATTCCATTTTTTCTATCCCTAATAATACTTATGACGTGACTAAAACTGATCTTATTCGTATTGATCCATTCTTTGATGATATTGATAGACCACTTTCCCATACCCCATGTACTTTTGATTCTTCATGTCCAATAGGTACACATGCGTCGGCTAATGATACCCCTCCTCCTTTCGTGGCCTTCCAAGCATAGTCTGAGATCGTTGATCCAAATCCTACTCCATCCCTTCGAATCCAATTAGACAAGTAAATGAAAATTTCAGAAATATGTTCTTGGATTTCTGGCAACAATTTTTAAGGTTTAATAAATTTTTTGTACATTGATCAGATCTTTCTGTTGATTCCCTTTCTATCAGTGTTTCATTATCCATTTGGAAAATCTGAAAAATGTAGTTTTCTTGATGAGAAAGAGATATCCTCAACGTATTTGTAAGTCTAATCAATTACCTGATTTTGCTTATTCTTGTTATTTTGAGTCATTTTGTTGTTTTCTAACTTTCATTCACAAGCTATCTGAACCCTCTTCCTATAAAGATCAATTATGGGTCCTCTTTGGCTACAGGCTATGGCTGATGAACTCTCTTCTCTACATAAGATAGACACTTGGGACTTGGTTGCATTGCCTTCAGGTAAATATGCTATTGGTTCTTATTAGGTTTATAAGATTTAAACCAAATCTGATGGTTTGGTTGAGCGTTGCAAGGCTAGATTGGTTGTTAAGAGTTTTAATCAGCAATATGGTCTAGATTATGAGGAGACTTTAGCTCCTGTTGCCAAGATTACCACTGTTTGTACACTTATCGCAATTGCATCTTTTTGTTAGTGGAGTCTCTCTCAGTTGGATATCCAAGATGTCTTTTTGAATGGAAATCTTCAAGATGAAGTTTATATGGTTCTTCTTCCTGGTCTTTCTCACTCTATTGGATATGTTTACAAGCTCAATAAGGTACTTTATGGGCTCAAACAAGCACCTCGTGCTTGGTTTGAGAAATTCTCCACTATTATTATCTTTCTTGGTTTTACATCCAGTTATCATGACTCTGTCATATTCTTTTGATGCACTTCGACTGGTCGCATTCTACCTTTACTGTATGTTGACATATGATTATTACTGGTGATGATGTTGATGGACTTACAGATTTGAAATCAGAATTAGCTCGTTGTTTTGAAATGAAGGACTTAGATGCATTATCGTATTTTTGGGGGATCAAAGTTTCTTCTTCTCCTAGAGGTTACATTTTCTCTCAATCTAAGTATACTGTGGATGTTATTAAATGTGCTTGGCCTACTGATACAAAAACTGATGATACTCCTCTTGAGTCCAACGCTTGATAGTCACTCTCTAATGGTGTACTCTTGACTGATCCCACTTTCTATCGCACAATTGTTGGATGTCTATTTTATCTTACCATCACACGTCCCAATATTGCTTATGTTGTTCATATAGTTAGTTAGTATGTTTCAACTCCTACTATAGTTCATTGGGCAGCTGTTGTTCGTATTTTGCGCTATCTTCGTGGTACTTGCTTTTAGAGTCTTTTATTTCCATCGACCTCCTCTTTAGTGCTTCGCGCCTACTTTGACGCTGATTGGGCCGTAACCCCACCGTTCGCAAGTCTACTATTGATTTTTGTATACTTTTGGGTGATTCACTTATCTCTTGGAAGAGTAAGATCTGACTATTATTTCTCGTTCCTCTACTGAGGCAGAGTATCGTGCTATGGCATCCACTACCACTGAGATTGTGTGATTCCGTTGGTTACTTGCAGACATGGGTATTTCTTCTTCCTCTCCAACCCTTGTGTATTTTGATAACAAAAGTGCTATTCAAATTTTTGACAACTCTGTGTTCTATGAGCGTATGAAATATATTGAGATTGACTATCATCTGATGAGCCACATCTACAAACTGGCACCATTTCTCTACCTTTTGTTACTTCATCATTACAGTTTGCTGACTTCTTTATGAAATCTCCTCAAGTTCATCGTTTTTCCTTCTTGCTTGACAAACTCTCGTTACTTTTTGCTATAGTATCGTAAGTTTGAGGGGGGATGTTAGATATAATTAGATATCATATAATATTTTATGATAATATTTAGTTTCCTTCTTTTATAAGTTTCCTTTTCTTTTCTTTTTTTTTTCTTTTTTTTTTAATACATAAACTTGTGTATTTCATTAAAAACATAATGTTTTGGTAGCTCAATAATATGTTTTCTTCTTCTTTTTCCCTTCTTAATTCTTTTTCTCCTTTGGTTGGTTTGTCAAATTAGTTTGTATTGTTTTCAATTAAAACATTGATTAACAAAATGGCGTTGAATTAAATCAGTAAACCAACATGATTAAAAAGGTGGTTTTGAATTTAATAAAGTGGTAATGGATTAAACCATTGGCTAATCTATAATTTCGACCCGTATGTGGCATGTTTGGCTATTTTAATAAATTACATTTTTTTGTTTACTTTAAAAATAGTAACTTATTGTGACTTAATTAATTGCTATACAATAGAATTTTCGTTCACTACTTATTCAACATGCTCTTCAAATCTGCAAAAATCAAATTTTATTCTTCACTTCCCCATTCATTTTCAGATCGTGCAGGCCAAACCATCATGGCACTAGGCCCAACTGCGAGTTACCTTGATATATAAGTGCTACTTCTATAAATAACTTGCTTATTTTTAATTTTAATCAATAAAAAAGAAAAGCTAGTAAGTTTAAAACAAACATAGTAAAACGCACAAATTTCCCTTTTATCTCAGTGCTCCATTAAAATGGTGCGTTTTCTTTTAGATATAATTATTTATCTGTGTGAAAAAGATTTCTTCAATCTTTGAAGCAGCCATTAAGGTAAAGAAACCACCTTTCAAAGAAAGTCAAGAATGACCATTATCCAAGTGATAAAGAGGTGTCTATAAAAATATATTTTTAACTATGTTAAATTTCATACTAATAGACAAAAAATTATAAGTAAAGGCACTTATTTATATTTTCAACTTATAATAAATTAAAGCTGTGTTTGACCACCATTATTTTAAAACTCTTTTTTTACATACTCATTTTTAATCACACATTCACACGATAAAATATTCTGCACATAATTCCAATTTTTTTTCTACTTTTTAACTACACACTCTAAAAATCACTATTCAATATTGATTTTTTTTTATCAAATAGGGGCTAAGAGTGTTAGAGGAGTCTACAACTAGAAAGTCTAGGCACAGCTTAATCGGTGCAAAATTGATTGCAATCTTTGTTACCCTTCAACTTTTATACAATCTAAAATAATTATTTAATATATTTTCAACTTAAAATAAATTCAGATTGCTATAGAGGAGTATGCAACTGCGAAGTCCACGGACAGGTCAATCAGTGCTAAATTGATTGCAATCTTGGTGGCCCTTCAACTTTTATAATGTCTTGTCAAGTTGACTCACTTATTGTGCATTGTTGGAACACTGCCTACGTTTTTCTGCCAAATCCAAATTGTCCGAAACTTCGATGAAATGAAAAACATGTTCCTTTATTAAAAAATTTCCAATTAGTAAGTCCGATCATTCTCATTCTAATAATTAAGACTATATAAACAAGGGAAAAGTGCAATAACAGTACCAAATATTTCATTTAATAGCAGATTTTATTCAAACATTTCATTTGTGTCAACCACAGTACCAAATCTTTCAAAATGTCGCAGCTAACGTCCAAATAGATGATTTATGTTAGTTCGACCTTTAGTTGACCAAATAATTGACTTTAACAATAATTTTGACTAATTTTAAAAGGTTAAAATAGTAACTTTACATTTTTATAATAAAATAATTAAAATTAAAAATATATTTCCACCTTATTCTTCTCCATCCACCCCACACATACCCACTCCCACCTCAAATCTCAAACCACAAATTCTAATTATGGATTCTGCTGCAATCAGAAACCCATCACTTCCTTCAATTTTCCATGACTCGATTTCGCCTCCGGTACAGGTGCTACACAATTGCCAAATTATGTAGCTCGCAAGGGGTATTCAATCACGACCTACAATCTGCCACAAAAGTGAAATGCTCCACCTCATCATCTGCCACCACCTTCCCAGATTCTGTGGCTGATTTTGTTAAACAAATCCACACGAGCACATACGACGGTAAAAGAGGATACGTGGGTTACTGATTTCTGCTCGGACAAAACTAGTTTTTTCAGCTTTTGGACACCTTCTTACCGGAGGACAAATATTGCCCGAAATTTATTGGTTGGTGGGTTTACAAGTGGAGGCTCCAAAGAGTCATAAGTCTTCAATATTAGGTCCCAATATACTTAATCCAGTGCATTAAGATCTTGAATTTTTTCTGCCAAATAATGGCAACGAACAGTATTGAATGTCTCCATTGAATTTGTTGATCGAAGCCCATGACTGTATAAAAGATACCCCAATAGCGTGATGGTTTGTAAATATGTTATGGAAATACAGTACTTGCAAAGCCAAGACCGAAACTCAAACGGAGTCAAAAGAACGGCTTGCCGGTGGCAATTAAGGGACATAAGAATAGATATCACGAGAATTATTTATCATTTTGGGTTGGGTTGGGTGGGGTGGGGTGGGTTGGGGTGGGTTTTTAATTTTATTTATTTTATTATAAAAAAATGTCAGTTATTAACCTTTTAAAATTAATCAAAATTATTGTCAAGGTCAATTATTTGGTCAACTAACGGTCAAGCTAACAGAAAACCATCAATTTGGACTTCAACTGCTACATTTTGAAAGGATTGGTAGTGTTAGTCGCACGAATGAAAGGTTTGGATAAAGTTTTCTATTAAATGAAATATTTGGTACAGTTGTTGCAATTATCACTATAAACAATACAAAAGTTAAAAACAGTTAAGGAGATAGTTTTCATCTTAACTCAAAGTAGGATACTATAGAACAAGGTACATAATGACGCAAAGCGTAACTCGACAACGTCAAACCTTATGTTTTTTTTTAGCTTAAGCATAATAATGTGTTTTAATATTAAAAAACAATTTGGTGTCTGATCACAGTCCATCTCAAATCAAATGTAGGTTCATGTCCACATAATCAAATATGCTTATTTGTCAGAAAGTGAAACATTTGAGGTCGGACCACAAGGTTTACCTTGTTAGGACGTCCAAAGCATCCACAATTTGAAGACATCATCACTATTAAACTGGAGGAATATTCTCCTATGATGTCAACACCGATGTTAATATCGATATGCCTACCAATCAAAGGTAAGTAATGACCTTCTAGGTTCTAGGCAAGGATGGCCTAGGTCGCTGACTATGACCTATGTGTCATGTTGATCAACTCCCCAACCAATGAATAGGACGGTGACGACACTATAACTTGACAAGACTGAGGACGACAAGCTCCTGCCTTAAGGCCTATATTGGAGACCAAAAGCCTAAGGAGAAAGTCCGAGCTAAATAAATCCCTAGCCATAGATTTCTAAATAGATTCTTTAGCAAGAATACACTATTCTCTAATGAATTTTCAGCAATTAAATATTGGCAATCTACCAAAATTTGTGATGCCCAAATCCTAGGTTTTGGATTTGTTACAAAAATGTGCTCCGTAAGTATTCGAAATTCGGGTGAAATTAAATTTTTCCTTATTTCCTTTTTACTTTGTAGATTATCCGTACATTTTAGTACAAGTTTCAAGAACTAACGAAAATAAATAGGTTAAGTTAGTTAGCTTTGGTTCATTGAATAAATGAAGCAAAAACAGAGGATGAAAATGGAGGCTAGTTTTACGTTAACGGATTTGAACCATACAACGCACTACATAATTTTCAATCTCAGTTGCAACATTTTGCTGGTTTGGAATTCTATGAATTTTTCATAGTATTTTACAAACTCATTCAAGTACAGCATAAACTTTCAGAATTTTTTCAACATCATTTAGGTCCGCAATTGGATACTCAATTACATGCCAAAAGTTGTACCCGAGTACATTGAACACAACATACGGAAAATCGCATAATCTATCCTACTGATCTCCAAATGACTAGATTTCAAATGACGCAGAACGGAAGTTCTAGGGATTACGCTAGTAATCCCTGATAAAGAAAATTATAGTTCTCACGAAAATATTCTCAAAAAATGAAATTGTATTATTCAAGAAAATAAGGAGCCTTTAAATAGTCTCCGAAAACCNCGAAAACCCTAATTTAAACAAAAGATCAAAATAGACATCCACTTAATTAAAACAATTAAAATGCGAAAACTTAAATGCCTGGTAGGCTGCCTTAAACTGCGAATTTGAAACTGAAAATGACGTCAATGGGGAACCCCAATTGGAATGTTGTAGGGCACTGTGAGACGTTTACGAAAATATATTATAATAGTCATTCTGATACCGGTGCAAAAAGTTATGACCGTTTCTTCGAGACAAATCATTTTGCCAATTTTCGGTCTAACTCT
>CAIGRN010119950.1:0-23661 GCA_903798345.1 Fraxinus anomala
TTTTAATTTTAGCTGTAATTTTTTATATATTAATATTTAATTATTATTTATAATAAGTATAAACTGCACAAATTTTAAAAAGTTTTTTAAAAAAATTTAGATTTGTCATTAAAAAAAAAAAAATTCGAGCCGCTCGAGCTTGGCTTGGCTCTGGTCGAGCCTAAACTTTTTGACTGAGCTTTTTCTCGGCTCGGCTTGGGCCAAAATAAGCTTGAAGTATTTTTACTCGAGTCGAGTTCGAGTAAAAAGTTTTGGCTCGTAGCTCGACTCGTTGACACTCCTAGACGTGAATAACTTAACAACAAATGTGAAGCAGTTGGCTAATCAAAATGTTTCTATGCAAACTTTCCTCCAATATATATAATTCGACTAAGAGATGTATATGCCCCCCTCCCTCGCAAATGGCTCCAACTATGGGCATGCTCAAGTGAAATCCCTCCTTATGAAGGACCATGGAGGAATCAACAGTGGATGAGGTAAACAGTGGACTTCTAGAAGAGCCCCTAGAAATAGGAAAGATAGCTCTTCCATGAGGGAGGTGCAAGTAGATACCACCCAACTTAGAGCCAACCAAGCAAATGACCTGTGTGAAAAGATGTTAAAATTAACTTAATTTTGTCAATTTTTTTGTGGCAGATAATTTATTATTCCCACTGTCCCGTAAATATAGACTTTCTTTCCTTTTTCGTTTGTCTCATATTATATGCTATTTTTCTCTTTGAGAGTGTAGTTGATTTCTTCGTTTTTTAATGCGCCCATATTCAATTTGTCTGTTATCAACAAATATGAACTATTCATATTTAAACAATTATTTAATATACGGGTACATTAAGAAAATATAAGAAAAATTATATTTCCAAATATATTAATTATATTTTCTTAATCTGTGTGAAAATGGAAACAAATCTATCTTTATAGAATAGAGGGGATATTTATTATGATCATTTCGATCTCGATTTGATATGGTTCAACCTTTCTAACCTTGAACATTTAGCTCATTTTGGGTCAATACTTGGGCTAGTTTTCAAAACTTTAGTTATACTACAAGATATGGAGTAAAACAATAATTTGGAGATTTCTGATGACATGAGTAAAATGGCATGGACAACGGGTGTATCAGTCTCTGTTACGCATTTTTTATAACGTAAATATATTGCAAGTTTACAGTATCAAGTTTTGTATTCTAATAATAGAGTTAGGATGTCGAACCCACATGAATTGAAATTTAATTTACACCAATTATTATAATTATTTTAATTTCTATTTTATCTAGATAAATGAATGTTTGTGATCAGTGATTTTAACTAATCTAAAGATGAATGTGCTGACGAATTCGATAATATTATGCAAATTTGAAGGAATAAATCAATGTGAGAAAGCCTATGGCATGATTTCACCTCACTATCAACAATATTTCTCAATTATATAGTTACTTGTAATCAATTTATCCAAGTTTATAAGCAGAAACTCTAATTTATTCTATTTTATCTCTCGAGTGCCGAGTAAAAATTATTCTATATTTCAATTTTAATATCACTATTCCAAATTAAAATCTAGAAATTATTAAGTTCATGGTTCTTAAGTGTAACAAGTTTTAAAGATTTTATACTTTCTCTTGAAATTTATAAGATCTAGGTTGTGTTATTCTTAGATCGCGTATAAATTTTTCTTTCTCGAGTGCTGAAATTGAATAGTATCAAATCATTTAATTATTGTTTAGGTAATTGAAAGCATTAAACCAATAACACAAATAAACATTAATAGAAAAATTGAAAGAAACTAACTAACATAAAATCAAAACACGTCTCAAGTTGTGATTACATAAAGCCCTAGATATAGAATTTAGTTCATGATAGTAGAAGAAAGAAATCTAAAATTCATGATTAATAACATAAAGAAGAAGAGAAATAAAAAATCCTTCGAAGCTTGAATAAATCCTTTTCTTGATATTCTTCGTGCTCTCTTGATTGCTTTCTTGCCTTTTGTCTCGATGAATTCTTCCTTTAAAAGTGGTCTTTAGGGTTGTATTTATAGTCTTTTCAAGTCTTAGATGAATTGGGGATGAGTTGAGCTTTTAAAAAGAGTCCAAAAATTTCAGGTCTTTTCGTAGCTGAGGCGCCGCTATTCTACCAACGTCCTAGTTCTTCTTCTAGCTGAATTGGCGCTGCGAAGCCAATTCTGTGCCTAGTTTTCGTTGCTTCTTGATTATGGGGTGGTGGGACGTTCCTAATATGGCATCGAGGCTTCTTCTTGCTAGTTGTTTTTTCTTCTTCGTTTATTGATCTCCTCTAGTCTCATATTTAAACTGTTGCATTTTTCCACGCCCTCCAAATCCTTGACTCACATTGGTACATCATTCAATCATCCAAACTCGCCGTTTTTATAATCACCAAAGCTATAAAAAAAATACGAACACACACATCAAAACATTCTAAACTGTTCAAAAATCAACAAAATATTGAGTTTAAGTGACATTAAAACAATGAGTGTAAAACACACATCACTCTGGGTACTTCAATATCTGAAATCACATATTATAGTTCGAATATTTCATAAATGGAACCATTTGTGTTCATGTAATTATTGGAACCAAACTCGAAGATGAACCATCGATTTAGATTCATGTTCTGCTCTATCCATTAATATATATTTTTTAAATCGTGTATGACAATACAAATTATTTTCTCTATATCCAGCATAAATAGAAAAAGTAAAATATGTTATCAAATAGCATTCAACATCTAATAAAATATGCTACCAAATAGCATTCGTTATCTAGTATAGCATAAATACCAAATTACATACTCAAAGAATAAACCAAAACATAAAAACTGTTGACGTTCAAAAGTGTAAGAAGCAATTTAAGTCAACTTCTTAAGTAAATAAAGAGAAAATAAGGATTTTTATTGATAATTACTTCTAAATTACAAAAGTTTCATCAAATGAGATATTTGAAATATGAAAGTGTTTTTTCCCCTTTCTAAAGATACCTCACACCTTTTATAGGAAAAGAAAATCAAGTATCATTCACATTCCTATCTTGTCAATCATTAGTGCTGAACTGAAAAAATACATTACGACATATTTCCATTGTTTGCTGAGGTTGGTTTCGTCAGGTTATCATGAAACCGTCCTTTAAGTGGGTCTCTAGCAATTAATGAACAAGTGAGTAGGCAAAGCTACATCATATGATTTGTGAAATAAGTGGGCGCTGACGTAAGTTCTAAATGTAATAATTAATTTGATTGGATGTTTTATCAGTGAATAAGGAATTTATAATCATTATGTTCCCTTGAACCACGGAGTTACGAGCTCACCTTTTAAAGCCTATCTCAAATTAAGATAAATTGAGTGTATGTAACAATCGGTCTTAATTAGGTCGCAGGTCGGATGTTAATAATTACCCCCCAAGTCAGTCCTTGCTCAGGTGACAGACTGACTTTGGACGTGATTGTCTCGCTTTTCCATGTTTCATTTTTATTACAACAATAAATAGACTGGACATGTGTCGCTTTTTAATTTCGATGAGCTGTCGCGCACCCACATTGGTGTCCTTGGGAAGCTTTGTTCAAAACGACACGATTTTAGTGTGGTGGGATCTGGCCATTGATTTTCCCTCCTATTTTTCCATACAACGGTCCAGGATGTACCTCTTAATCTCCTATCTCTTTATATGTGTTTTTACCTTTCATTTTCACATGTTTTTACCTTTCATTTTCACACGTTTTACTCTCGATCTTTCCTCCAAAGAAGCAAAAGTTTTCTTTCACAACTTTTTATAAAGTTTTATTTATTTTCGGAGCGAGGTCTTCTACTCCCAAGTATTTTCCTTAATAGAAAATATCTTTCTTTTTACTACATTTTCACCTCGATCACTTGCATGAGTTCGGACGATTCTAGGGTTCCTAGGGCAACCAACAGAAAGACGTAATAT
The DNA here is from genome assembly GCA_903798345.1 of Fraxinus anomala. NCBI lineage: Eukaryota > Viridiplantae > Streptophyta > Magnoliopsida > Lamiales > Oleaceae > Fraxinus > Fraxinus anomala. Next base: position 3,935 of record CAIGRN010119950.1, read on the forward strand.
CCTATTCATTTACATCTTCTGCAAGTTCGAACTATCAGGAGATATTAACTCTAGTCCCAATCTCCACCATTTACCCAGAAAATTTAGGCCACCTTAAAAATATGGAACAAAACATCAAGAGAAGAGGTCGGGTCTCATGAGGGGGATGATGGAAGTTTGCAAGAGTGAGGGGGCAGATTCATATAAATCAGTGATGACGGGAGATATGTTAGCGAGCTTGACGAAATATAACATTCCTAGCTCAGTAGAATTATTAATTCCCACTTCATCTGACCGAGCTAATGCTCCTCCAGTAGGATGAGTGGCTTTAAATTCTATCATCTTTAATGTCGGGCTTAGGCTTCATTTCCTTAGAATTGTTCATAAATTCCTTTGTTCTTGGAGAATAGCTCATACGTAGTTGTGTCCTAATGGTTGGAGGACATTAGTTGCCACTTTGATTTTGTGGAGTAAATTAGGTCATCCTGAGCTGAGTGTGGCATAGTTCAACTCCCTCTTCACCTTTAAAGAGGATGTAAAGAATACTGGCTAGTGGTACGCTAGTGTTAGGCCTAGAACGGATGGTCCTCTAGTAATAGATTCTCCCTCCTCAATAAAAAAAGTAGAAATAGGAGTTCTTTGTGTTAGGAGAGTGGCAGTTCCACCCTGTCGAGATGAATAGGGAGGATGTAGTTCCTACTCTTTATCACCCACTGTGTAAGTGATGATCACAACTTCAATATTTTCCTACATTTGTTTTATAAGCACAATTTTAATTTATTTGATTTTATCTGCAGACTACAAGAAGGCGACCTTGACCTNTGGTAGGAGAGTGGCAGTTCCACCCTGTCGAGATGAATAGGGAGGATATAGTTCCTACTCTTTATCACCCACTGTGTAAGTGATGATCACAACTTCAATATTTTCCTACATTTGTTTTATAAGCACAATTTTAATTTATTTGATTTTATCTGCAGACTACAAGAAGGCGACCTTGACCTCAACGATCCAAAAGTTAGCCGACGCGGTAAGAGCTCTTCCGAAGAAGCAGAGGTCCTGCAAGTTCATCATTTTTTATTCCAACCTCTTTCAAGTGGCATTGTTCCAATCTCTTCCTCCCACCTTGACTTCGGCTAAGGCTCCTATACCGTCCCAACTTCTTCCAGTAAGTTGTGTAGGCAGAAGAGGCTGAAATTGAGCAGGAGGTTCAGTCTTTAAAGTGTCATTGTTTTGACGAAGCCGCTAGGTCCACTCCCACGACTTCAGCTCTAGAGAGGTCTTCCACTCTTTATCACCCACTGTGTAAGTGATGATCACAACTTCAATATTTTCCTACATTTGTTTTATAAGCACAATTTTAATTTATTTGATTTTATCTACAGACTACAAGAAGGCGACCTTGACCTTAACGATCCAAAAGTTAGCCCGCGGTAAGAGCTCTTCTGAAGAAGCAGAGGTCCTGCAAGTTCATCATTTTTTATTCCAACCTCTCAAGTGGCGTTGTTCCAATCTCTTCCTCCCACCTTGACTTCGGCTAAGGCTCCTACACCTTCCCAACTTCTTCCAGTAAGTTGTGTAGGCAGAAGAGGCTGAAATTGAGCAGGAGGTTCAGTCTTTAAAGTGTCGTTGTTCTGACGAAGCCGCTAGGTCCACTCCCATGACTTCAGCTCTAGAGAGGTCTTCCCCTGAAATGCCTTTCCAGAAACCGATCTCAGCTCTACCTTTGGTCCCCACAATAGAAGGGACCAGCTCTTCAAGGTCGGAATAAAGGTGCCTAGACTTGCAGAGGCCAAATGTTGAAAATTTAATGGGCCACCGACCTAAAATCTTCCCAGACTTCCTTCGAGCTCCATCCCCGTCAAGGGAATCTATCGCGGAATTTCCCTCATCTCTCAGAGAGTTTGCCAATCTCTTCACTACGAGTTGGAATGAGAAGGAAAAACAATTCTTAACTTAGATGCCTATGGGCGAAGCCATCATCTCAACTCAAATGCACAGCCACAATAAGAGAAAATTTGTCTAAGTGTTGCAGTACATGAACTGAATGTAATAATTAATTTGATTGGATACTTTATCAGTGTGTAAGTAATCTATAATCATTACGTTTCCTTGAACTACGGCGTTACAAGCTGAACTTATAATGCCGATCTCAAATTAAGATAAACTGAGTGTATGTAACAATTGGTCTTAATTAGGTCGCGGGTTGGATGTCAACAAATACCAATTACAAATAAGTACTAGATTTTACAAATGCTAAAAATAACATAAATTTATTTCCTTGAAAATATCAAAATAATCAATATGGTCAATTTTTTTTTCCCATTATATTGTTTCCTTTGTATCCCATTGGGTCACTGTCTTTGGCTTAATAAATTGTAAATTTTCTTATAAAAGAGGATAAATTTGCTTCTTGATCTAGTCACCGAAGGTTTCAATTCAAGAACCAAGAATCGTCAATGACTCTATAGGTTCTCTATTTCGATTCTTAATATATTTTTTTATCCTGTTCGTGAGTTTGATTGCGATTAAAAAGCCCACCCCTATAAGCAACTCATAGACAATCACTTTTTGCGGTGCGATGAAAATTGTCTAACATGTAAGATAACTAGAAAATCAAGGTTAATCATGTAAATTTCTTAAAATAATAAGTGAAAAAAAAAATATGATACTGTATAAAACGGTAACATAATATGATACTTCCTAAAATAATATTATACTTCTCTAAATAATTCATTAATCTTGAAAAAACTTGCAAAATATAAACTAAACATTACAAATAACTTGAAAAACAATGCAACAATGTAGGCATATCAAAGAAGGCCAAGATATCATCATGAGCACATGAACATACAAAACACAGAAACACAATGACATGAACTAAAATATAATCATGAATACAAACACAAATAAAAAATGCAGCAACATAGGTACAAACAGAAATCAACTCATGCAAACAAACGGATCACGTATAAAAGATTCAATGTATGCAAGTTGAAACACAAACAAAAATTAGAAGATAACATGTCCTTATGAGCATGACGCAGTGGTAAAACATGAAGTTTCTTTATGGAATCTCGAATGTTCGAATCCCCACGACAACCGAAAGACAACATTTAAGTTGAAAGACAGATTTCCTGTGAAGACAAAGTCATGGTGTTCTATGTAACCCCTCCGAAGGTCTACTTCGCACGTTGTAAAGGGGGTTCAATAAGGAGGAGAATCACTTCTTAAATGTCCTGTTCAAGTGTATATAAATTGTAACTGCATCCAATTTATCGGGGTGGCGAACCAAGAGGGAAGACCATCACTCTTCAGGATTAGTTAGGTGAAGTTTGAATACTTGAGTTATGAAAAAAAAAAAATTGAAGATAACCAAATATGATGCTTTTTAAAATAATGTAATGCCTTTTAGAATAATTCATTAATCTTGGTTAAAAAAAAAAAAAAAATTTAAATATAAATCCCCTTGTCTGGGCGCACTTTTTTGACAAAAAAATCGATTATAACATCATATCAGTTGGTCCCATGCTATTGGGAATAAAGCTGCAATTTGAGCGTTCAACTTTGCTGCAAGCGTTTGATGTCAGCAAGTACCCAAATTACCCTTATAAGCATTAAATGCTTTGCCGGTTTAGTTGACTCAATTCAACCAATGAAGGATACTAAAGACAATTCATCTATTAGGAAGAGAAAGACAAACGAAAATAAAAAATTTAAAAGGTAATTTAATGTGATACTTTTACAAATAATATGATATTTCTTAAATAAATCGTTATTCTTCATATAAAAAAAAAAAAAAACTAAAGATACAACATAAATTAAAAAATAAATGCAACAAAAGTAGAAAACATAATAGAAGACAAGAGAGAACTACGCAAACACCAACAAAGAAACATGAATGCAACAATATAGAAAATCATCAATGCAAACAAAATGAGGCACAACATAGATACAACACACCAACACAGACACAACCCCACCACTAGGACATCGAAGCAACAAATCATGAACATGAAGACACCAATATAGTACACGATGGTATAAATCAAGGGACACAAATCTAACAAATTAAACATATAAAGGCATTATATAATAACAACAATAAAATGTAACATTGTATGATACTTGTTAAAAATAGTATGAAACTTCGTAAAATACAAATTAAAACTTCTAAATAACCTGAAAAACAAAAGCAGCAAGGTGAACTCATAATTCAAATGTTGTAGGTACATCAAACAACATAGGATGTAAATTTCATAAATAAGTATATGACGTAAAATTAAGTCTTTGAAAGTAAATACATTGTAATACGTAATTTCCTCCTTTCAAATGTAGACCAGCCCCACGTGCTGGGCTTTCACAAGACTCCAAAAAATTTATCCATGGCATCCAAATGGTAGATAGCCACCCTAAATATCTATTCTATTTTAAAAGATAGTAATATCATTTATTTCTTACTTAGATTAATGATTTGTTTTGATTATGTTGATCCCGAAAAATGAGTCAACAGATGCCAGATCCTCTTTTGTCAAGTCAAGCAAGTTTCGGCGCGTTTCTACCAGATGAGCGATAAGAAAGGAGACGAACGTAAACAGAAGAGTTACTATACGGCGAGAGACAAAAAGTGTTCGAACTCCGACAGGTGAAACAAGGATGTCGCGCTAACAACGATCATCAATCGAGAATCAAAGTAACTAAGCAAAGATCTAACTAGAATATGTGAAATGGTAGAAGATAGTATGTATAGAAATTGTAAGATTGTGTATTAAGATATTTATCTACCAAGAGTGTATAATGAAGGATGAAAATGCTCAAAAAAGTGCTTGTAAATATTTCTTGCTCATTCAATATTCAAGAGTTCTAGATATCAGATTAAGAATTCAGAATTCGAATCCCTTCTAAGTTTCAAAGAGAACCTATTTATAGTGCCTTGACCGATGTGGTGTCCGTTGGATCAGAACCACGTGGTCCCATCTTCTTAGTTGAAACTTCATATCACTGTCTAATTATACAATTAATACATTGATAAGGGGTTAGCACCCCTATACAATAGGTGACACACCCACATTCTTTATTACAAGCATTATATTAATCATTTCTAAAAGATCTTCAAATATGTTGTAAGAGACAGCGTCGCCTTCATGAGCTTCGAATCAATTGAGAGCCTTAGAGGAGTTTTTGTGTTGGTCCTCTGAGTGGAAAGTTTCAGCTCATTTCTTTGTTTCTTTAGGCATTGTTTCAGCCTAAATTGTAGTGCTTCTTCCGTTGAGGCAATATCTTGGTACGAGTTTCGATAGTTTGCATAATTTCTTTATATTTGACCACTTGGGTTTTTATTGACTTTTTTGTTGACTTTCTGCCCACGTCGTGACACATTGATTTTGAGCTTCAGTAGCGAGGCGTAACAGATTATAAAAGTGTAGTTGTAAGAACAATTGAATAAATTGATTGACTTAACTTAATCTTGATTAAGTTTGTTCATGTCAACAACGGTTTAGAAAATCATTTTTTCAATGTGAAAAGTGTTAAAAGTTTCTTATGTGTACAAGCGAATTCAGTAAATTAGATAGATATGAGTAAGGATTTAGCCATTCGTACAAAAAATTTTGCTATCCTACTCGATAGATACAATATTGGGAGTAGATGATTGGGTGCAAAACTGATTGTTTTTAATACCTATTTGATGCACAGTATTGAGTGGAGAATACATTTTAAATATTGATTTGATGAAAAATATGTGGTCAAAAAATAAGAAAAAATTTTGGATTTACATATAATATTATTTTATTGAAAAAATGTGTAGTTGAAAATAAATTTTGAAAAAATGAATTTTTGTAAAAATATGGATCAAATTGGGTTTAAATAGTTTATTGACAGTGGCATTCTGTCGAGGAAGTGAACAAATAATTGTATACATTAAGCACGATTGGATGAGTATTTCAAAGAAAAAAAATTGTTAAAAAAGCTTCGTGACTCATCCATTCCAAATTATTGAATTTTCAAAACTTTTCTTCATGTTCAGAGCTCACCAATTTTTAAAGGCCAAGTCAACTTGTACAAAGCCATCTTCGCATGGGATTTAATAAAAATCTACAATCAAATGTTGTGCTTCATGCTTGAATAATAAATTATTTATAACAAGTAAAAATGCTAATATAAAGAGATGCAATCACTTTCTTAACAACTATAATATAATTTATAGGTGATGCATGTCCAAAAATTTAATACATATACTATTTGTTTCGACTTTACATGATTTATAACATATACATACCTTGTACTTTTGCACCCAACTTTTATTTCCGCCAATATTATTCTCAACCTTTCCGTTCTAGACTCTCATAATTCCAAGCAACATTTTCCGTCCTATAATTCAGTTGAGGCTACGTAAAATATTTAGAGATAAATATTTCTCTTCGAAAATATTTCTTTACGACGAAAATAAATTCTTGTTAAATATTAAATAGAAAAGGAATCTTGAAAATTAGAGGCTAGTTGATTGATCAAGGATTTGAGGAATTTGGCTTTGTCATCCCCAAGGTGTTTAACGATGCTTGCTCGACCGATCAGCAGTTTTTTAAATAATGTCAGTCGCTTTTGTTGGGAACGTGTGCTAATTTTCGAATGGGCCTTCAAGACTCTCCTTTTCCCTGAAAAAAGAATAATTAAGAAAGAAAAATATGGAAAATTAGAGAAAATTTGAATGTGGTAACAAAGATAGAGATTCGACATTGTAAAATTTATTGCAATTACACGATATATCTCATGCCGAAATTACAAAATAATAACTAATTCAAAAAATAGAAAAAAAACTTCTCATGTTCGTGGCGTATCTTTTTTTATCAGACCTCTCCTTTTATGTTTCTATTTTCCTTATTCCTTTTTGTTCATCGCTTCAACGTAATCTGAACTTATATTCGAAAATGTATATAATTCAAAAGGAAGCTTCGTCACTCTCGGTCAGCAGTACCAAATTAATGAATTTTCAAAACTTTGTTCACGGTCAGCAATTTTAACACTAATTAATAATTTCCTTTCTTTTTAGACAAGAAAATTATTATATATTCCATAATTCCCAAACCATGTAGGGGTACGTCACTTTGTACGTCAGATCTCATGTGCAGGGACATCGGCCAATTACGATCTAAACTAGTCAATACGGGCCCCACTCCTAAATTCTTATTTACTCTTCATATTATTTATTTTTATTTATTAAAAAATTTAATTAATAAAGTAAATATAGAATCTGGAATTATTATAGAATATTCTCACCTCCTCCAAATTCTAGATGCATGAACCTGCCCAATTGCAAAATGGATGGTAGGAAAACCTTTTTTTTTCCAACCAGTCCATGCTTGATGAATTTCATTCATGATATACTTTCAATTTTATGTCAATCAGATAACTATATTTCAATTTTATTGAGTTTAGTGACTACATTTTAATTTAATTTTCAATCGAGCAATTTATCCAATTTCATCAATTGAACGTTGAAAAATTGATATTGTGACATTCAATATACAATTACAATAATTTATTTTACGGAAGTTGCGTTTGTTTTATTGGTACAAATACTGATCACACACATGTGATGATCGTTATTTGTTGACTGTCACATCATTGATTTTTATCAAATTAACTCAATTAAAATTAATTAAAATTTAATTACTCAATTAAATAAATGTTGAAGCACAATTAGGGAATAGAATCTAGAAAGAAAATATACTTCGTGGAATAAAATCTACCGCTCCTAAACTATACACCTTGAACACGAAAGGTTCCAAAACTTAGCCGACTTGGATTTGATCTGTCGGAGTTGAGTGGAAAGCTCCAACTTTCCGTGAACTCCTATCTATCTATCTATGTTTCCCACATGTTAATTTCTTTCCACCCTTAGAAACGAAACCCCTTCATACATATACAGTGAATCACGGTATATATATATAATTAAGACCAAAAAAGAACAGAAAAATTTATTCAAAGTTCATTGGCTACCATTTTAGAAAAAAGTTGATGATCAAGGAAGGTTCAGCGTTTTAATCTCTTGACAAATATAGTTTATACACACATACGTGTTGATCAGAAGCTGGTTTCATTTCAATGGATCCTATGGTGTCTAACTCTGTCTCTAATGGCGTTGCTGATGAAATTATTACTAAGGAAAAAGTTGGATTGAATCCAAGAAATGGGTTTGTGTCAATGGAGGGACTCAACAAATTGCAGCCTAAAATCGTTAGTGGAGATTTTGGTTACATTCTGGAGGACGTGCCACACTTGTCTGATTACATTCCTCATCTTTCTGTATGTATAATTTCTTGCTTATGATCACATCTTTGATTCTGTCGTGAATTGGGCGTTTGATTCTTTTGACTTTTCCTTCTTTTACGTGGGAAAAAAAGGGTTAGAAACTTGAAGAAAACTATGTTTGGTAGTAACATTTTTAGATAGGTGACAAAGATATTACAGTTTAATACAGCATTAATTACTTGAAATTTTGTTTTCTAGAAATTTTCAGAATCCTTTTCAGACTCTTGGAGTTTGAAAGAGAAACAGAGTGCAGGTTTTTATACTTGTTTGGTTGCTAGTGATTTCTTATTCTCATTCTTTCCTGGTGACAGACTTATACCAATCCATTGCAGTATAATCCTGCATATTCAGTTGTCAAGTGAGTTTTTGTATTGCTTTCCTTCTGATAATTTCTTTAAAAATTTGGAGATAGCGTCGTTTTAATTTAGTCTTAATTTACCTGTGCACAGGCAATATTTTGTGGATAATGATGATACAGTCGCCCAAAAGGTAAGTTTTCTACAAAAGTAAATTTCTACATTTTGTTGAAAGAAACATTCCAGAGAGGAAATCAGGAATTATCAATTATGGAAATGATAGTTAGACATGTTTCTGATATTAACATTATTTTTCTTTAGATTGTTGTTCACAAGAATAGTCCAAGAGGGGTACATTTTCGACGTGCAGGTCCTCGCCAAAGAGTAAGTTGATAAACTCCTGGACTTCAAAGTTTGGAATGAATCTTTTTGCACTTTAAACTAAAATGAACTCGTGAGAAATTTTCAGGTTTACTTCATGTCTGATGAAGTGCGTGCCTGTATTGTCACGTGTGGAGGCTTATGCCCTGGCCTTAACACAGTTATCCGGGAAATTGTATGCGGCTTGCATCATATGTATGATGTGAAGAGAGTTCTAGGAATAGTTGTAAGTATCTGCAGAATTATATTCATTTTCGGATAAGAGAATTGCTGCTCGAATTTTCACAAATAAGCTTTAAAAATGGTTTTTTTTTTTTTTTTGGAACAGCAGCTTCATGTAAAATTAAATTTCCCTGCTGCAATATGCATTAGTGAAGTAGTTCTAAAGTGTTTGGGTTACTACAGTTTCTTGTAAATGTATCTTCTCCTCTATAAACAACACTGCTGGCCCCCCCAAAGGAGAGAAGAATGTACAAACAATATAATAATGATTGTAACAATGATTAATAATAGTAAAAGAAATAAACACAGTCTTCATGAATTAATTATCACTTGTGTTTGATAAGAATCTAGAAATCATAAGAAAATCCATAGGTTCAGTTGAAAGAGATAATATTAGATCTTAACTTGTAATCTTCACTCTTGTTTGTCTAATATATGTGCAGTGTGTCTGTCATTGATGTTTCTTTTTACTTGAAGTTCAGCAAAAATGTATGGTTTTTTCTTTGGCGGGGTTATCAACTAACGGGACTGGTGTTTTTGTAGGGAGGATACCGAGGTTTTTACTCCAAAAACACTATCTCTTTGACACCAAAATTTGTGAATGATATTCACAAACGTGGTGGAACAATATTGGGGACATCTCGAGGTGGTCATGACACCAAAAAGATTGTTGACAGCATTCAGGACCGCGGAATTAATCAGGTATATAAAACAAGTATGAATCATTCTTCAAATGCAATCTGAGCATAGCTTCGTCTATTCTAATAGTCACCATTGCCTTTCTGAGTTTAGGTTTACATAATAGGAGGAGACGGGACACAAAAAGGAGCTTCAGTAATTTTTGAGGTATTTTGCGTGCTGCAATTAGTGTCCATCTTTACCAATTTTAGTAATTTGATAGTATCCCATAAATCAATCAGTTTTTCATCCTCTTAAGTTCTCGATTTTATTGTTATATCGTGTTTCTACTGATGTCATTTGTGCTAATGTTAATAATCATACTTAAAAAACTATTTTCTTATAAATCCTACCAGGAAATTAGAAGACGTGGTCTCAATGTTGCAGTTGCCGGAATCCCCAAAACAATAGATAATGACATTCCGGTACCTTTTTTGTAGAGTACAACGGCTGGCTACATTTGAATCAGATATTTCTTATGTTACTATTCCCCAAAACTAGATAACAATGAAAATGTTAAATGTCATACTGTCTCCTATTGCAGGTTATTGACAAATCCTTTGGTTTTGACACTGCTGTTGAGGAAGCCCAACGTGCTATTAATGCAGCACATGTTGAAGCTACAAGTATTGAGAATGGTATTGGTCTGGTGAAGTTAATGGGACGTTATAGCGGTAAGCTTCATGCTAATATATACAATAGTTCGTATTTATCATCTAAATGAATATGTCAAGAAATGGTCAATGCATTTGCCAACCTTTTGATGTGTTAATTTTATAAATTGTGAATTCATTCATCTAATAAGTATAATAAGCTCGAACGATTTAAAAGAAGTGTATGTTTTATAGAGATTGATGTATTTCCTTTGCTAGTGTTTAGATCAATTTATTTTCCACGTGTTTGTGAAATCCACGCGATCTATGCACAAGACCGCCAAGCTTATTTTTGCTGTATGTATCATTTTCTGTTTCAAGCCCGTGGTTTTTAACATTTTATTGTTATACAATGTTTGCAGGATACATTGCCATGTATGCTACACTTGCCAGCCGAGATGTCGATTGCTGCCTTATTCCAGAGTCACCATTTTATCTCGAAGGACCTGGTGGACTATTCGAACATATAGAGAAACGACTCAAAGAAAATGGACACATGGTTATTGTCATAGCCGAAGGTGCAGGTCAGGAGCTACTTTCTGAGAGTTTGCGCTCTACAGATCAGCAAGATGCTTCTGGAAACAAGCTTCTACAAGATGTTGGCCTGTGGATATCGCAAAGGATTAAGGTGGTTATCACAATTTGATATTCTACTTTTCTCTTTACTTTTCGAGTTTCTATATCATGCATTGCTCCTATGCGTTCCATATACAACTTGGGAAGTGCTTATATTTATGCGTTTTGACTTTCAGGATCATTTTTCTAAACGGAGTAAGATGGCAATCAATCTCAAATATATAGGTCAGTATTAAGATATTCCTCTGCTAAATGAATTGGAAAAGCCTATTCCTACTAAATGTTTGCCTCATCACAGATCTCATGTACATGATTCGAGCTGTTCCCAGTAATGCATCTGACAATGTGTACTGTACACTTGTTGCTCAAAGTGCCGTTCATGGAGCAATGGCGGGTTATACGGGCTTCACAGTAGGACCTGTCAATGGAAGACATGCTTACATTCCCTTCCATGTGAGTTAATTGGCCACATGAAAACCTTGTACTACTATTGAATCATGTATGATTTAAGTAATTGATACTCTATAACGGGCAATATTGTGGGGTGGGGACAAGTTCTTCCTTTCCTAAATCAAAACTCAACCAGTACGGTGCAGTGACCATATGCAGGCTGGTTTATACCTTAATATCTATGCTGATATTTTTTGTTTTGTGTTTCAAGTATTTGTACTTGGTTCTTCCTCATATTGTCATGCTTAAAAATTTTCATCAATGTGTTCCCTTCCACCTTGAGTCCGAATTTTTCGTAATGATGAATTTTTGAGTTATGTTCCTGATACAGAAATTCTGATGTTGCATGCAGAGAATTATAGAGAAACAGCACAAGGTCGTGATAACGGATAGAATGTGGGCAAGGCTTCTGTCTTCAACCAATCAACCCAGTTTCTTGAGTACAAAAGACGTTATTGAAGCCAGCAAAACCGAGAACCACCTACTCAACTGTTAGATGATAACTGTATGGCTAAAGGTGATAAATAAAGAGGTCACATGCCGAGTGACATCGCAAGGAAATGAAGGGATGGTCACTTGAGACAGTTTAAAAACATAAAGAGCTTTAAAGGTATTAGTAATGTGACCAACCTGCGGGCTGATATGTAAGTGAAAGTTTGCCTACTTGCCCACAGGAATAAGCAGTTTTTCAACAAAGAGATATATTTTGTATTTTCTGTAACATTTCAGTGAGCATTTAAACTAGGAAACAGATCTGTTCTGTTATACAGTCCAACATTTGGAAATTGAAATCTAAGAAACATATTTGTTATCCTATCTTTGTACCTAATGAAATTGAATTCTGTGAAACTTAAATACTATCCAATGACAGCTGGATGTTGAGTAAATTGGCCTCAGAAAATAAGTAATACAACAATACGAGTTAACACAGGCTATTTCACTGGAAATTACTTCAATTGGCCTCAGAAAATTATCAGATATACATGATATATAATTGGAATCAGCAGTTCCAACCAATTCCCCGATCCGCCAGCTTACACTCATCAGCTACTAGGCTAATATATCCACTGGTATCCTCAATTCAACATTGACAAATGGTAGACCTAGTTAACTGTTAAACAAAAGAAAGGGACTTGGTTAAAGAGCCATTTCTTCTTGCAAAGCAGCAAGTTCTTCTTCCTCCTTGGTGCGTTTAGGGCGAGCAGGTACTCTGCCTGCTGGTACCTGCACTGGAGCTGCAGGGGCTGCAATGGCAGGCTGAAGAAGCTGTTCTTCCAATTCTGCACCTTCTAATTCTTCAAGCTCGGCCTCCAATTCATCCTGCAATAACAAGGAACGCCCAGATGTTTAGCTGAAGAGCATAAATTCTTGCATTTTACACAACATTATAATCAATACTGAATATCACAATACATATCGATAGAGCTTCAGAAATGGCAGAAGATTGAAAAGAGGCAAGAACCTCATCAAAGTCAGCTGCTGCACCAATGGGAGTAGCCAATGCTTCCTGTATCTGCTTCATGTTCTCTGTTTGTTCGTTTATCTCGTCCATTGTTTTGTCCACATCATCAATATTCCTGTGTAGAAGATTCCACTTGAGCTTTAGGACAAAATATACATGTACAAATTAAGATAGGAGGAATTGGCCATAATGAATTATATCTCACACGTGCCTATCATCCTGCAGTCACGCAGATAACTATGCCACACTGCAGAAGATTCTACTAATGTGCATTTTCTACAATGCATAATGATTGCAAAAACCAATATTGAAACAAGTGGTAGAATGGAGTTTTAAAAGTTGCAGATATTTGACAGAGTTTAAAGCAACTACATACGTTGCCTTCTGCATTGCTTTCATTGCTGCTGCTCCAGTTCTCAAAGCATCCACAGTTTCAGTTGTAGCTTTTGCACCTTCTAACAGTATCATCTGCAACAAGGCATTTGACATTGTACTCATTACATAAAATGTTGTCATCTATGAAAGGCAAACATTCAAATATAAAATGTCAACCTGATCGTGGATTCGTAGTTGGAAATTGCCAAGCTGCTCAATTTGCTGTTCATATAGTCTTTTCCGCTTCAAACACTGTATAGCCGCTGCATAATAATATCGTTTCCACATAAGTAGGCAAGCTTGAAAAGGGATCGATAGAACCACCACTAACAATAAGGTAGAATAAGGCTGGTGCAAACAACTACATGGAAAGAATGTTTCATTGTGCTAAGTTGACAAAAATTATTATTGCCTCAACTTCTTTTGGTGTCGGATATACTTAGCCACAAAAATAGCATAGAAGCCATAAACCACGTGAGAACCACATAAGTTATATAGCATACAGAAAATTCATCATCCCAAAGCTGATCCTCAATGCTAGATATGGAAACTCAACCAGGACCAATGGTGACGAGTTGGTGTAGATGTACCACTTAACTGTTGCCACAGCTCAGACTTAAAAATATAATCAAAAAGTAAATTCAATGAACAGATTCATATACTAGGTAACCACACGTGGAGCAGTGTAGAGGCGAGAGTGCAAGAGACGCAAAATTCCAAAAAAGAACAGTGATACCTCAAAAGCGTCCAAATAGTTTTATTTCTATCTTAATTTCTTATTACAACTTTTAATTATTTTTTACATAAAAAGGTAAGACGATTTTCATGCTAAATATATTCCTTTTATTAGTGATTCAATTCTCCCATTTGATTGACAGAGTTTTATGTGAAGTCAATTTACATTTTACATAATTTTCATTTTTTTTATCACGATTAACGGACAAGAATTAAGTAATGATACTTTTAGAAAGTAATTAATTGCTTTAATCTAGGATGGAGAGCGTGGAAGGTATGTACAACCATGGATGAGATGGCTGCGCCACTTTTATTTTTATTTTTATTTTTTTTTTGGAGGGGGTGGGGTCAATATCCGACAAAATGCTTTTTCGGCCAAACTAATGCATTAGCAGGTTCCAACATATTGTAACAGTGGGAGCTCAGCAATTTTTCATCATTGAATTGATCCACTGGTGAAGGAAAGCCCAAACGTATGAAATTCGTGAGTTTGGCCCGACAAATTCGTGAATGTGGACACTAAGCAAGTGATTCAGACTGGCAAACCACCACGCCCCACCACCCGGCAAGAAATTAGAAATAAACAAAAAGAGAATAAATAAAAATGAGAGAGTTACATGAATCAGGGCTCCTAAGAGTTTACAGGAAATAATAGGGACTCAAGTTAACTGACCAGCAAGAGAAACCAGATATAAGCCAAACTTATATGCAAAATCAAGTTGTACTTTGGAGCTAAACTCTGAGCTAAATAATATTACAACAAAAAATTAATAGTACAGTATTTATTCACCAAGGCATGAAAGACAAATATAAAGCTGATGATTGTACTGCATTATTCGCCACAAATAACTCATGTTATAGTTGAAATACTAGAATGGATGCTAGAAACGAAATTTTATTTAATATTATCTGCTATTACCTTTTTTATCGTTATTTTATTTTTAGACAAGGAGAACATTCAAAGTAAGAACTATACCCCTCTTGTTCTTCGCTTTTGTAAATTCCTTGGCCTTGTCAACCTCCGCAGAAGCCTTCTTTTGAAGCACATTTTCTTTCTTCTCGAGCATCTCAAGAGTCTACACAAGGTAAAGAGTCAAATATTCAATATGTGTGCAGGTTGACAGCAACAGACACTACACATCAAACATCTTATTGAAACTATAGATGACTAAAATCTTTTGTCAATTTTAAATTTAAGCTGATAAACAGTTTAAAGAAAAATCCTCCTCTTTAGAAATAGTAATGCGTACTCAGATCGACTTAAGTACACGAGATAACATGGTAACCCTTACAAACAAAAAGCATATAATAAAGCTCAAACACCGCTAATGCATATTTAAAGACACATAACTTTAGTAACATTGTTTCATAAGTTATTCTCATTCATGCTTTTTTGGCAAATGACAACCAGGGATAAAAATCCTAAATGTAATTTTGTGTAGTCATTTAGATAATTTTTACTTCTGATTTTTCAAGACAAGTGATCTACATAAAGGGCCTGGAGGATGCAATTCCATGCTCAGGAACACATAAATAGCCTCTCTCATAAGAAGAATGGTATATTTTGTCCGAACACTCTACAAGACATTGTGGGTTAAAAGGGAAGTCTCCTTAATCCAGAGAGTTCTATTCAACAAATTTTGGTGATGGACGCAAGTATATATGTCTCTAAAAGATGTCTGTTAGAATTACACTTAAACATACACCGTGAATAAAAATGAGAACTTATTTGGCTACCGAATCAATCAACTACAGCACATACTAGCCACTTTTTAAATCCAACTAGAGTACTGGGTACAAGACAGCTTTCAACAGATTCAATTTCCCGAGCAAAATTGTCAGCTCCATCATCATGTAAGATTGTTTTTACTAAAACCATCTTCATCTCAAATGATATTGTAATACCATGTTGAACATTTACCCAGCTCCACCACCTCATACATTATAGTGTGAAAAACAACTTGCATATTCAAATATAATGACCTTAATTGCTAACATATTGTTAAGTTAAAGTTCGGCTTGTGTGATAGTACAACTTTGGCACCCTCTACTTGTAAGCAGCTTTAATGGTGAGTTCTACTTGTTCGCAATAATTGGTCTCAGAGTAAACACCACTCTAGGAATGGCACTATTTGTGGATGGGACGACTTAGAGAAGGCTAACTTGTTCCATGGAGTCGCTCAGTTAGGAATATGGGCTGGGGGACAGATTGTAATGACCATAATTACTTCTCACATCGCCAAGGCTTGTGTGTTTAGAACCACTTGATCACTTTCCCTTACAAGCTGGATTTAAAAGTGAGTTCTATACATCCGATGTGATTGTATTAACAAACCCAACTAATAACTGGTGAATTTACATTTTTTTTTCTTTAACGGACAGCATATTGACTCTAGCAACATTCTCTTTTAATCAGCAACCATATCAATGTTTGCACTGAAATAAAAAATTGAAGAAAAATGCGTATCAATACCTATAAATGTTGATAAACACAGATATATGAGCATGCTATAGAAAGTAATAAGATGATATACGAACGACACCTCATTTAATTTGTCCAGAGTGGTGAGAGCATTAGTCTCTTGTTTAGATTTGCCAAAAATACGAGTAAACATCTTGATTCGATCAGAATGGGTTCTAATTGAACACAATTCTCTCCCCCAGAAGAATCTCTAGAAACTAAAAGATTAAAAATCAATAGTTAGTAGTAGTTTCACAACAAAAGCTACTTGAAATTCTGATCCCAAACAATGTAATTGTATAAATGTACCCAGAAATTAGTTTCCAGAATCAGCGGTTGGAGCAATGGACTGATGATGAAGATTAGCAACTGTTGCCGTATAGAGAGAGATTTGTGACTCAAAGATTATTGACAAGCTAGACTGCAAGATGGAAGAAGTAAAGAGGAAAGCGATGGTCGTGAGGACTGGGTTTACTTAAGCGCGTTGGTTGGGTGACGAAAAGCACTAGTTGAGTAAAAAAGTTTTTGATAAGTCGGAGTCCACGCGGCATGCACACATCACCAACACACACACACATATATATATAAAACAATCAAGTTATGTTACATATACATCATCCTTTACATTATACGACGTGACAACGCATCATTTGACGAATGAATGAAATACTACATGTAAAATAAGGTCGGAGCTTTCTCCTCCGTTTTACCTTCGACGTGAGAATTAGTGAGGAGTTCAAGAACGAAAAAATATAGGAATAGTTCAAATGTTTATTTAGATAGATAGAATTTTTTCGTCCCACACGTCTTGTTTTATAAGTATTTATATGTGTTTGAAACTAGATAACCGTCGAGCGATTATCGCGACATGTGTCCCACGTAGTACCTCCCACTATCCAACGTCCCGAGTGGAGGACATCCACATATCCAACAATTAGTCGTGTCCATGATAATCTTTGATCAGTTCCCATCCATCTCAATGATGCTTTGTAGACAGCTCATCATGAATGTAGAGAGCATCGTAGCAATAGACAGTCCAGCATGAGTGTAGAGGGACTCGTAGCGATAGACGATACAACATGAGTGTAGAGAGTCTCGTAATAGGTGGCCTAGTGCTCTTCGTAAGGGGTAGATGGAGTAACATTTTCCTTATTGACCATAGTAGACAATCGATGTTGTCTCGAATATCACCCTTCAATCATTTTTAATAACACATCAAATGTCAAAGTAAATGTACATCTAATATTTTTGATAAAAAAAAAAAATAATGTTACCTATTGTTAGGTTTCTTAGCAAAATAAAAGGAAATATACTCCTAGTAAATGGTAAGTAGTTAATTTTAAAGGGTGGTTATAATGACACCACATTTTTTTATTTTTACAATAGTATTTTTATTGTACGTATATTTTTCAATCTTTGTTTATCAAGATGTTTATATCCCTAAATTATTTCTATCATATTCTTATCTTCAACTTCACATTAATTAGCACATCTCGCCCTTGATAATAATATCTATAAACAGTGGCCTATCAACAATTGCAGATCCAGCACTCGGCGAGCATCGGCGACGGCACTGCTAGATCCGTCGGAACAAATTTTTTTGTTGAGAACAGATAAAAACTTTAGATTATATATCTAGTAATTCATTTTGTTTTCAAGCATTTCTTATGACTTAGTTAGTTAAAGCCTTCATATTCAAATTGGAAGTCTTGGGATCGAATATCTTCTATACCAATATATTGTGCAATTCTTTTAGTTCTACAATTTTTACTAACACAAATAGGGGGATTCAAACCTGTGAACCCTTTTAAGATTATTGAAAGCTTGACCATCATGGCATTTGATGAATTTTGACACTAAATGTAACAAAATAATATATGTTAAAGTTTTAGTGGTTTTAATGCAATTGAAAAGATTAGACCATGTGCTCTTTCTCGGAATTATACAAAACTTGGCAACTATGTCATTTGGTAAATATTGTTGATATATATAACAGAATTATATATGTTTAATTTTTGCAAAATAATTGTTATATTTAATTTTTATTATTGTATTGCACCCGATAGTCAACGGTCGCCCGTATTCATTTAAAATCTTGGATTCGCTACTGTCTGTCAAAATATTTTATTTTCATACTTTGAAATGAGGAAAAATATTTTTTATCGCACTTTTTCTATTTGTTTATTTTTTAAAAATATGATGAAAAGTAAGTCGTTTTACACTTTTCAACGGATTTTTTTTTATGTAGAAACTATTATCAGATACAAGATGTGTTAACTAATGAAAGTTGAGGATATGAATGTCATGAAAAAACGTTAAGGATATAAGTGACATAATGAATAAAGTTTGAAAAATTTAAGTGCAATTAAAATATGGTACAAACTGTAGGGTGAATATATCTACACAATTTAAAATATGTACAATTTTGTAAGAATGGCAGTTTTTGGGTACAAAATGTCATTTATACCCTTTCTCGTACATTTTTAAGAGTAAATTACAGAATGATCCTAAACCTTTTTGAAAAGTGTCTTGGGTCTTTCAATTTTGCAACTAAATTTCCAAACCTTTTAAATAATATGCACAAGGTCTCTAAAACGATTTCCATTCAAAAATTTGTAAGTTGACCCACAAATCACTCAAAGATCAAAATTTGACCAATTTAAGAACGACAAGAAAATCAATCTATATTAGCCCACTTAAAGTGATTAAAAAGAGAGAACAAAATGGAATAAAATATTATTTAACAAAAAAAAAGTTAGAAAATTAATCATCTTCTTCTACCATGATCCCCACCCACCACCTCATCATTGTCCACTACTATTGTTGTTACGCTACTATCGCCACCACCATCCCATCCCGAGTTCGCCATTACCACCATTAGTGGAAGAAGTCCTTTGATCTTCACAAAACCACTGTCGTAACGGTTGCAGATGAAGAATCCCTTACACACAACTACCTCCACCATAAGGGTAATTCTGCCCCATGAAGCAGCAAAAGCACTAGGGTTTGTGGCTGATCAGAGCCACAAATTTCCTTGGTGTTGGGGAACAAATGTGGTGACGGTTATGGTTTGGTGAATTACAGTGTTGGTGTTGATGACCGCGTGGTGGTGGTGAAATGGGAAACATATGGATTGTTAGGAATTTGAGGAG
>CAIGRN010119957.1:0-10562 GCA_903798345.1 Fraxinus anomala
TAAGATTGAATGTGATGCCTCATGATTCAGTATGTCTTAATGCAGGAACGAAGGCCAATAGCTTACTTTAGTAAAAAGCTAAGTGGAGTAGCACTCAATTATCCTACATATGACATTGAGTTGTATGCACTTATTCAAGCTTTGAAGACATGGCATCACTACCTATGACCAAAGGAATTCGTAATTCACACCAACCATGAGTCATTGAAGCATTTAAGGGGTCAAGGTAAGCTAAAAAAGAGACATTTAAGGTAGATAGAGTTCATCGAGATATTTTCTTATTTTATTCGGTACAAACAATGTAAAGAAAATGTGGTAGCAAATGCTTTATCAAGGGGATACGAACTTCTAACGTTCTTAGGTGCTAAATTATTAGGATTTGAATATGTCAAGGACATGTATGCTAATGATCTAGATTTCTCTAAGATATACGATTCATGTGATAAGGGTGCTATGGATAGATTCTTTAGGCTTGATAGGTATTTATTTCGGGAAAATAAGTTATGTGTTCCTAAATGTTCAATGAGAGAATTATTAGTACGTGAGACACATAGTAAGGTCTAATCATTTTGAGGTTAAGAAGACCTTAGAGATGCTAAGTGAACATTTTAATTAGCCTAATATGAAAGTAGATGTTGATCGGATTTGTAGTAGTTGCACCATTTGTAAAAATACGAAATCTAAGGTTTTACCTCAGGGTTTATATACGCCATTACCAACTCATAGTGAACATTAGGTTGATGTGTTTATGGATTTTTTGTTGGGTTTATCTATGACTAAGAAAGGAAGGGATTCTATATTTGTGGAGGTAGATAGATTTAGTAAGATGACACATTTTATTCCATATCATAAAATTGATGATACCACCAATATTGCAAATTTATTCTTTAAGGAAAAAGTGTGCTTACATGGAATTTCTAGAAGCATTGTATTGGATAGGAATGCTAAATTTCTTAGTCATTTTTGGAGGATTTTGTGGAATAAATTAGGAACCAAGCTATTTTTTTTTTACTACTTGTCACCCACAAATGGATGGGCAAACTAGGTCGTTAATAGGACTATAATACAATTGTTACGCCCTAGCAGTGTTTACCATTTATAGAATTTGCATATAATAGGGGCAATGCATTCTACTATTTCTTACTCGCCTTTTGAAATTGTATATGATTTTAATCCACTAACACCTTTTGATTTAATTCTTTTACCTGTGAATGAAAGTGGTAGTTTAGATAGGAAAAAAAGGTCAACTTAGTGAAATCACTCCATGAAAAGGTAAGGTTGCAAATTGAGAAGAAAAATGAGCATTATGCTTCTCAAACAAATAAGGGATGAAATTGCGTTACATTTGAACCAGTAGATTGGGTTTGGGTGAACTTGAGGAAAGAACATTTTCCAGAACAAAGAAAGTCGAAGTTGCAGCCCCAGGGAAATGGTTCATTCCAAGTCTTTGAAAAGATCAATGACAATACCTAAAAATTAGATCTTTCATGTGAGTATAATGTTTCAACTATTTTTAACATCTTCGATCTTTCTCTCTTTGATGTAGGTACAGATTCGAGGTCTAATCATTTCGAAGAGGGAGGGGATGATGTGATCCAAGAGGCAATGATCCATTGATCATTGAGGAAGGGCCTATGACTAGGTCGTGAGCAAAGCAAGTCAAAGAAGCAATGTGATTGCTTGTTCAAGTTACAGTGGACGAAACATAGGTCACAACAAGTAAAAGAACAAATTTCATGTTAGGCTTGGAAGAAGAAAAAAGATGGATCAACTTAGGCGGGGGAATTGAGAGGCAAAGCTATACGATCGCACAGCACACCTATGCATGTGGTTGCATAAATCCATGCCGTGACCAAAGTGAGGGCGAAGTATTGGCCTATGCGACTATATGAAATACACCTATGTGGCCACATAGTTCAAACTTGGCGGCGAATTTTTCAAATTTCTCGTAATCTTCTATTTAAGTTAAAACTCTATTTTGTGATATCTTTTGTTATTTTTTAAAGCTTAATTCCGTTTTTAGTTAGGTTTTATGGGTTCCTTATGAATATGACTCATTATATTATTGTGAACACACAATTTATTAAGAGATTAATTGAAAAGACATATTGTTTTCTTCTTGTTCTTCATCGAGCTAATTATGAACTTATCGAGAATATTTCTTGTGGCGTTCAACAAAATTGAGTGAGATTCTTGAGTCTTATAATCACGGGGTTAACATATTGTCGGCGATTGTATTGGTTCCTTGATTCACTATTTTTGAATCAAGCTTAAAATATTGATTTCTTGGCTTTCTTGTGTTAAATGAATCTTGTGTGGATTTCGTAGCGACCACTGTTACGTGGGCTCGCATCACACACTGTTCAAACATTGAATAAGATAAATTTATTTTTGGTAGCATTATTTGGAGGTATATTTGTGAATTGATTATATAATTTTACACTCATGGATGTTTTTGACAGGCTATCTAATATTGTTGATCTTTATCATAAATTGCTTGATTGTGCCAATAAATAATCTTGTTCGGGATGAGTAAGAACTTTAGGTTGAGGGTGTTTGATAAGGTATTTTTGACACAGTTATTGGATGTCTAAATAAGTTAAATATATATTAAATGAGAGAATTTCTACTCACAATTGTCTGATTATTGC
Source organism: Fraxinus anomala (assembly GCA_903798345.1). Taxonomy (NCBI): domain Eukaryota; kingdom Viridiplantae; phylum Streptophyta; class Magnoliopsida; order Lamiales; family Oleaceae; genus Fraxinus; species Fraxinus anomala. The sequence goes on from CAIGRN010119957.1 coordinate 2,652, forward strand.
TTTTATAAGGTAAAACTCCCAATTAGAGAAGAACAAAGCAAAAAGGAAGAGAAAATAGACTAAAAGTATACAAAAATAAGAATTTGGGGACCAAATGTACAAGATCAAAGTTGAGCGACCGGCTGCAATTTGGTGGAGTACTTTACCGCAAGAGAACGGAAAGGGCAAAGCCCATTTGTGCGAACGACTTTAACATTTGGACCAAACACCTAAGTGTTGGTCAATGCGCACACTTGTCCTCGTTTTTGATTTTTTTGAATTCTTTGGGGGGCTTTTGGGCAATTTCATGGACTCGTTTTAGGTCATTTAAATAACCAAATTTTAGCCTTTAGACCCTTTCTCTTTGTATTCTTCATCCACTTCATTTTACTTTCATTTTGGGATAAAAAAAGGGGGGGGGGGGGGACAATAACTAGGGTACAAAGAGTAGAAAAAATCAAGAAAAAGTGAAAAACTTTTGGGGAAAAATCAAGATCAAGCCATTACAACCTTCAAAAATCCAACTAAAAGACGGGTTTCATTTTTATTCTTGTTTTTCATCCATTATTTTCTCCATTTTGTAATGTATTGCTCTAAATCTTCTCATTTTTATCATTTATATAAAATGAGCTAAGTTCTTTGATGTTGGGATGATAGAGGAAACTTAACCTAACTTTATTAATGTCAATATTTGCACCTTAACATTAAATGACTTATTTTCATGTGTATTTACTATTGTATTTAATGTGTATTTACTATTATAGGGCAAAACGTCCAATTGAATAAAAACAAAGCAAAAAGGAAGAGAAAATGAACTAAAAGTATACAAAAACAAGAATTTGGGGACCAGAATCCCCGACAAAAGTATACTAAACATGTCGTTTGTTTCGACCTATACATTGACGTTAGGACTTTGCTCTTACTCCCCTATTTGGTATCTTTATGACCCTACCTTCCCCACCATCCCCTATATTAGTTCTTTGGCGTGCTCGATCTATGAGATCTTACAATATCAACATTGATGGATTAAGGATGAATTTTCAAGTGGTGGAGGTATTATACAGGACCAAGCTGGACAATGTATCAAGGCATTCTATTTTCCCTATGGTGCTTGCCTTATTTTAGAGGAGGCTAAGCTTCGAGCCATATTGGATAAGATTCTTCTTGTCGATGACTTGGGATTTCAGATATTTGGGTTAAAGTTGACTCGATCGTGACTACTCACTATATCACAGGGATGGATGACCATAGACAATTCAGGGTATTCTCAGACATACTAGACAGCTCCTCTATTTTGATCGTAATACTATTTCTCATATCTATCACGAGGGAAATCAAGTTACAGATTCACTTGCCTCAGAGGGCTATGACATTGTCACTACTAGGATTATGGACGACATGAACTTCTTTGATGGCTCGAGGCACTTGTGTAGATTGATAGACATAGATTACCTAACTTTAATGGTCTGTAGTCTATGAATCATTTACTTTCATAGTATTGTGAGTAATACTCCTCGCTTATTGCTTTGTTACTGCTTTTACCATAATTGCTGCTTTCTGGAGGTCATGTTTATTTTCCCTTCTTTCTCTGTATTCTCGTCCTTTTGATGACATATACATGGTTGGGGAGTCCTAACCACAATCGAATTTTCTTGGTAGAGCCTAAACACTTACTAAGGATGTGCGGATATCTTTGCTAAAAAAAGACTAAAAGTTAAAAAAATGAACTTGTTGATCAAAGTGAAAATATCGAAAGTTGAAGGACCTTGGATTCAATTTATCAAAGGCAAAAATGAAATAAAAGTAAAAATTTGATGACCAAATTGTACAGAATCAAAGTTGAGGGATTGGTGTGAAATTATCGGTCTTAGCTACAAAAAGAGAAAAGGGGAAGCCCACAACACACGAACTCAAGTCGACGTGTGTGCATAGGCCGTTTATGGATTTAGGTAGTAGCCCAAATGCATCACCGGGAATACTGACGTGCGTGCTCCGATTTGTAAATGAAAAAAAATCTACTAGGCCGAATTTTTTAGGGTTTTAAAAGACCATTTCATTCATTCCATGGGCTATCTCTTGAATAGCATTGAATACACATTGAAGAGAGGTAAGGATGCAAGGAAAGAAAAGAAAAAAACTAAGCAAAATAAGGGAAAATTAAGACCAATCTATTGTATTCCTTCAAGAATTCACTGAAGGGAGGGTTCTACTTATTATCTTGATTAATAAGTAATTTATTAATTTGCATATTGAGAAATTAATTAAGCAATAGTTAAGTGGATTCATGAATCTCAACTATTTAATATTCAAAACATTCCTCAATTTATATGATTTGTCTCTTTATTCACAGTTCAATCTAGTTTTCTTTTATGCTAAAAAATTTAAATTCAGATTGTTTGTACTTAATCTTTCAAATTAAATTGACAAGAGTAGTGTACTTTTAAAAAAATTCCTCAAGGGATCGACTCGGACTCATCGTCCACTTTATTACTTGAACTTAATCCATGCACTTGCGATTTATAATTTTAGCGAACACATTGTTTCTATGTGATATCCATTGCGGCAAATATCTTAAAAATTAGGAAAATTTATATTGGATTTGCTTGAATAAAATGCATCATCATTGTATGATTTTGTATGATTTGGATAATACAATCTCTTCTCAAACTTCAACGATATCCAATGCATCTGATATCGTATTAACATTATTTTCTGCTAATGTTAATTTCAAAGAGTACTTTGTGTCTTAAAGAATTGTGTGCGTAGTTGCACTATCTGTTAAATAGATATCTTGATAATTCATAGTAAATCTTATTAGTGTTTCAAGATTTATGCTTTTTAGAAGTAATAATATAATATTCTTCAAAAATATTGAAGCACTGAAAGTTATGTTATTCAAGAGCGATAAATTAATATTCTTCTTGGATATTAATAAAATAAAAAAATAGTTCTCCCAAAATTCATGATTTCCAATCAATTCAAAATTCACTATTGTTCACATAGTGATTTCTCACAATTAAACTGTTTGATCGTGAATTTAACCGTTGGATTTGAACAACAATTACTTTAAAACCTGTTGTTCAAATTTCACGACGGACGGATAACAAGTTACAGAGATATCAAAGTTTGATCACAACTACTGCATGCTTTCCATATTCTGCAAATTTTCTGTACTGTTGATTTTGAATTTTCTCTCTATTTTGGGTGAGCTCCTACGCAACATGTGCTTCTTCAAGAGCACATTATATTTTAATATTATTTTTTCAAGAACAATATGTCAATATTATTTTTTGAAATACTGAAAATTATAATTCATACTTTTAAGGAGTGAGTAATATTCTTCTTGAATATTAATTATAATGTTGTGATATTTCAAGATCCACAACATATATTTGTAGTAGGCAGATCTACGAGTACTAAATTAATAAACTATATTACATATAACAATGAATAAGAATATGATTATTAATCGAACGAAAAAAATAAAGATAAAATCATTACTTTACATAACATGTATGCCTTGATTTTAGTAGATTTATGTATGTCATAGACTAAAAAATTATTTAAGAGGAATTAAGCAGAATCCATGTAATTAATTTATAGAATCTAACGTGCAACAATTCATAAAAATAATAATAAAAAAATAGATCCCATTATGGATTTGTATCACAAGTGCATGTATAAACTATATACAGTTTTGATTTAATGCCCACGACGGGCATGAATTATAATGCCCATCGTGGGGCGTGGGTGTTGCCACGTGTAACACTGGATTTTGCCGCGCCCATGATGGGAATTAGATCATGTTTGTAACTATATAATAGTTCTCTTGTAAAAAGTCCATGCTTTTCAAGTTTTTCGAGATTTGTACAGTACTTAATGTTTTTCATGATTTCATGCTTTTCAAAATTTGTGCAGCAAGTACACATACGATCATATTAAAGAAAAATTCTACCATATTGATTCAAGTATATATGCAATCACAGCATACTTAAAAAGTTATTACTACCTTCTAAGTAATTAACGACTTTGGTTTTTGAAGGATTGTGTTGATAACATATTATGAAATTAAAGAAATGAAAGAAGAAATATAAGAGTCAAAACTCAAATTTTTATTTTATCGAGAACCAACTTGCATTTTAAAAGCACACTATCGAGATAGGAAAGTGTATCAACCAACCAACAACAAATGTACCAAGTTATTACAATTATCCATGTGTGTGAGGCAAATAATTAGGAGTTATACATGACCAAATCAAATAGTTAGCCACGAAGGTAAAGATCAGGTGGATAGAACCATAAGGCATCAATACTTTGATTTTTTTGCACCAGGTGTCTAGGGATCAACACCACGTTGTAGGAAGCAATAGGTGCTGAAGCATCCACAGCTTCTGTTTGACATGGAGAGAGATCAGATCCTGTGCCTATAGTACAACGTGGGTAGAAGTTGCAGGAGCATCTAGTACAAAATGTATGCCAATAGTTTCCTCAAGATGATATCCTACAAAGCCTAGAGTGCTCTTTCTCTATGCATCTTTAATTTTCCCATCACCTATGTAGGCAAGCTTCTCCAAAGACCTGGGAATAACTTTAAACTTATTAATGAACTTTTGAATATGGAAGAAAATTTGGGCCACTTGATTCTTTACCATCTCGAGCTTCTTCAATAACCTCCAACCTTTCAGAATGCTCAGTAGGCAACACATGTCTTGGAAACCCTAGGAATAGGATTTGGCATGCCATCAAAATTGGAAAATTTTGACATCCCTAGAATAGTTATACCTGTAGAATATCTATCAGTAGGCATTGCAGGAATTCTCAAATCAACTAGGAAATGGTAGACCAAACTAGGATAGCAGAGCTTGTATTGTTTGGCTTTTCTGGGTCCCTTATAGACAATTGAAAGATTATAGATTCAAAGAGTTGAACTTACCGAATTCACACTATGCTTACCGAATTATTCACTCCTTACCGACTTCACACAAAGCTTACCTTATTTGCACGATGCTTACCAGATTTGCACAAAGCTTACCGTATTTGCACAATGCTTACCGGATTTGCACAGAATGCTCTGTTTTCAGATAAAACACTAAACTTACCGGATTTACACTAAGCTAACCACATTTGCAATATACTTACCGATTTTATTTAATGCTTACCGATTTTGATAGAGAATGCTCTGTTTTTAAAGAAGAATAATGGAGAAGGAAGAAGCTCAATTCGTTTAATTTCTTGTTGAATATATAACATTACAAAATACATGATTTTCACAGCATCTTACCTACTTCAATCTATCAAAGTGACAACCATACATAAGACCATACTTAGACAACTTTACAAAAGTTTTAAACTACCAACTAATCTATCAAAGTTGACAACCATACATAAGACCATACTTAGACAACTTTACAAAAGTTTTAAACTACCAACTATTGTACTTAAATCACATGACTTAAGATACAAACTTAAACAATCATTTGACAAGGAACGTGACAGCCAAAATGTCAAGCTACACTCAACATTCCTCCTTGACATTTTCGCTGAAAACACCAAGAAGATCTCTTAGTGTTTCAAACTTTCCTTTCCCCAATTACTTGGTGAAGATATCAAAATGTTGTTCATCAGACTTGCAATATACCAATTCAATTTCCTTCATTTCTTGTGCCTCCCTGATTGAATGGTATTTAATCTTGATGTGCATGGTCCTACCATGGAAAACATGGTTCCTAACCATTGCTGCTGCACTCTGATTGTCACAAAATATGGTTGTAGCTTCATTTGGTTTATGCTTCAAATCTTCCAGCACTTTCCTCAACCAAACAGCTTGGTTAGTAGCTTCAGATGCAGCAATGTACTCAGCTTCTGCAGTTGACTGAGCCACAGTTTTTTGCTTCGATGAATTCCAACAAATGATGCTTGAACCCATATAGAATATATACCCGAAGTACTCTTCATATCCTCTGGACTTCCAGGCCAATCACTATCTGTATAGCCAGTTAACTTTGAACTTTTTGACCTCCTAAACCCGATTCGTAAATCCTCTGTTCCTTTAACATATAAAAGTGCAATTCACTAGGCTCTTCTTTGAATCTAGAGAGGATAATTGCAGCATAAGTCAAATCAGGTCTAGTTGATGTGAGGTAGAGTTGGCAGCCAACAATACTTCTATACACCTTTGCATCAATTTCCTTAGCATCATCATTCTTTAGCAGATTTGGATTCTGAACCAAGGAAGTTGCTACTAATTTACAATTCTCCATGCTAAACTTCTTCAAGATTTCCTTAGCATACTTTTTCTGGTATATGAAGATCCCTTCATCAGATTGGTTGATCTCTATTCCTAGAAAATACTGCATCTCCTCCCCCCCCCCAAGTCTGTCATCTCAAATACTTTCAGCCATCACTTCTTCAATCAATGCAAAGTTGCTTCCTATAATCAGCAAATCATCCACATATAATGATATGATTACCAGCTCCTTTTTCTCCTCATTTACATAAAGAGTTTGTTCATTCACACTTTTAGCAAAGCCAAGACATGTCAAATGCTCATCAATCCTGATGTACCAAGCTCTTGGAGCTTGCCTTAATCCATATAAAGCCTTCTTTAGAAGATAAACCTTATATTCCATTCCATCAGTCACAAATCCTCTAGGTTGTTTAATGAAGATTTCTTCATTTAAATAGCCATTAAGGAATGTTGATTTCACATCTAACTGATAGATTTTCCACCCTTTTTGAGCTACCATTGCCATCAACAACCTGATTGTTTCATACCTTGCAACTGGAGCAAAGGTATATGTAAAATCTACTCCAAACTGTTGTGCCCTTAACAACCAGCCTTGCTTTCAGCTTGTTAACTGATCCATCAGGGTTCACTTTCATTTTGTACACCCATTTAACCCCAATCACTTGCTTATTCTGAAGTATCTCTGTCAATTCCAACGCGTCATTCTTTTCTATCATTCTGATTTCTTCCTCCATTGCAGCCATCCACTTAGATGAATTTGAGGATTCAACAAAGCTTGTAGGTTCCACAATTACAGCATTCCATCTAGCATAGACATCTACTAGAGGTCTCATTTTCACCCTACCTTCATCTGTCTCAGAATCATCATCATTGTCACCAGGTTCCAATACGTCCTCATCACTTTCCTCATCTCTGTTATGAGGATTCACATTACTGGTTTTCTCTTTAACTACATAGTTAGCATCCCAGTTCCAAGTAGCATTCTCATCCATATTGATGTCTCTGCTGAAGATTACATTTCTTGACTGAGGGTTGAACACTCTATAACCTTTGGCATTGTTGCAATAGCCAACACGTATTCCAACTTCAGCTTTATCACTGAGTTTGTCCCTCTTTGCATCAGGAACATGAGTGTAACACACACTCCCAAACACCTTTAAATGTGAGATTTCAGGTTTAGCATCATACCAAGCCTCATATGGTGCTTTTTTCTCCAAGGATTTTGTTGGTAAACGGTTGAGAAGATAAACAACAGTGTTAACTGCCTCTGCCTAGAACTCCTTAGGTATTTTTTTCTCAATCAACAAGCACCTAACCATTTTCATTACAGTCCTATTTTTCCTCTCACTGATCCATTCTGTTGAGGAGAATAAGGAATAGTTAACTGATGCTTAACACCTTCAGCTTTGCAGTAATTGTCAAATTGTCCACAACTATACTCAGTTCCATTATCAGTTTTGATTGTCTTTNCTATACTCAGTTCCATTATCAGTTTTGATTGTCTTTATTTTGCAGCCACTTTCATTTTCCACCATTCTCTTGAATGTTTGAAACACATCTGCAACTTCTGACTTAGCTTTCAAGAAATAAACCCAACACATTCTTGTTAAATATCTGCTGCCATTCAATGTATTGACTTTCATTAGATCACAGACATCTTAGTGTACTAACTCAAGTTTATTAAC
>CAIGRN010119971.1:0-10379 GCA_903798345.1 Fraxinus anomala
TATTTTCTAGATAAAATTAAGGTTATTTTAATTTCAGGAATTATTAGGATTTGATTTCAATCCCTGTGGAAAATGATATTCTACTCTCACTATATTAAAATTTGGCACCGTACACTTGCGTTTGAAAAATTCTCGCATCAAAGGTCGACTATTTTTTACTATGAAGCTTGCCATTGGGCTTCCCTTGCATAGTTGATTTGTTCACTTCTAATATGCCATCCATCATACTGACCTCCAAAAATTGTGTAAATATTTTGAATATGTCCGCAGCCAGTGTTAACTGGAGGGCTCCTCCTTTTTCCTTTGACCTTCCTAGACCTCTCTCCGTCATTTTCTCATCTCCGAGGAGCGTCATCCTGAACGGGACGTCTAGCCTCGATCCCCGAGGTTGTCGATCTTGCTTATAAGGTGCATTTCCTTGTGGACATTCTTTCTTTGATTAATTGATTGTATATGTAAGATAATGTCCTCATAAACCAAAGCTAGTACTACATTTAACATTGCTACCACTAGTGCTTTGTCTAGGTTGAAGGTGGTTGACTAGTCTACCTGGTGTTCCAACAAGTATGAGGTGGGACCTCTTCCTTGTTGCTTCTAAAGAGGTGAAAGTGTCCATTTGGCCCTATTGCGATGATCTTTCAATTCTTCATTAATGATCTCACGTCTTATCATTTCCAGAAGGACATCATAACGGTACGATCATGATTTTGCATGTCTCTCCAAAAGAGAGAATTCATGTCTAGCCCTCTTCGTGTAGTGCTTCTCTATCGATTACTTGCACGGTGTAGGTCATTTCATCAGTAAAACGAGACAAAAAGCTTTTCAATGACTCTCCCTATTGCTGCATCATGTCTTGGAAACACTATATTGGCCTTTCACTTTCTTTACTTCTTGCGAAGAACTTAAGAGAGGCTTTATATTTCACAGCAGGAGTTGAACTCCTTAGGCTTATGTGGGTTTTGAAGTTGTTGAAGATGCTCGTAAGATTACCTATTCTATCATACCTGGGAATTTTAGGAAGCACGAAGTGACTTGGACAGGAGCATCCCTATTTTCCTATGAGAATGGCAAATTGTCATAATCATCGTCGAGGTCGTAAGACCTTTGTAGTTCGTTAGAGTCCTCATCTTCTCTAACTTGAGGTCCTCGAAATGGTTGGGATGGTCCTGCTTCATTCTTGGCCTAATCTACCCTTTCTTAATGCCTATTTCTAGGTGGTGGATTCTGAGGCAGGTTGTCATAAATAGGTTCATTTTGTCTTTCTATCCAAGGTGGCCCCTGCTGCCTATTTCTAGGTGTAAAGAAAAGTTGAGCCTGCCTATTTATCGCCTTCTGGGGATTAACCTATCGAAGACACTTATGGATCTCTGAGTTATGTCTTCGGTTTGTAATTTAGAAGAAAATTGAATGAAACCTCATCGGGTCGGTCAGTGGTATAGCTGATGGATGTATCAATCTCAACTTCCCTCTTTAAGGACCATCTTCCTTGGTGTAATGTTGATAATCATCCATTTGGCTGTGGACCTCCTTTTCGCCAAGAAGGCATTTCCTTAGGCTGCATATGGGGAGATTGGGTATCTTCCCTGGTTCTGTATATTTTTTAGTAGTTCGTGCATGATAATATTTTGTTGGATAATATCTCTCATATTTTCAGCCATGGTAGCCGCCTCCCTTGTGAGTCTAGCAGCTATTATGGACCTACCTCTCTAGCAGCGAATTCTCTAACAGACAGCAAGGGTTTTAGCAAAAAAAGGGATGGAGCGAGGGCTTCGGCCAATGGGAGTTTCGGATTGAGGGAGGGTATTGGCTAGATGGAGCTTCAGAACAAAGGGGATCAACTTCTTCTTCGACTACTTTATTTTGACCAATTGGGTCATTGTTGACTTTGTCAATTCTGACTCAATGTTCCCAAGTCGAGTATAGTGTGGTCTCCACTAAGAGTCTCAGGGGCGAGACGTAACAGTAACATTATTTAAAATTTGTATTTATGTTATTCTTTATATGTATGTATGTATGTATTACATATGATCGTGAACAATGAATGAATGTGGGTCCAACCCCTCGCAATAGGCCTACCCCAACTGCAATGATTCTCCTCGCATCAGAATGCATGCACATTTGATCTAGAACACAACAGTCGTGAGAATTGTCCTACATTAGAAAAGAAATGAGTAGAAATTCTTCTCTTAATTCTCAGTGGTTTGTAGTCAAGAATACCACCTGTCTTTTTTTTTTTTTTTGGTATTACATGACTCTAATCTGATAACAACCAACTTCATATGTCGCCATAAAATGAATAATAACCGGCCATTCTACTAAGAAAATGCCAAATCTACATCACACAAAAAGATACAGTCCTTGATATAATTAATTCCTTTATCCAAATTCGACAAAAGGCTGGCCGGCTAAGACAGCTTCTTAACTTATTCATCACCTTTACTCCCGTATGCAATCTAATAAATCTACAATTTTGTTGTTTGTTAATTCAAATTCAGCCAAAGTGGCTTCACTAAGCTATATCCAAAGCCAACACAAAAGTTCTAACAGTTACTTACATAAAGCAAATGGAATCCAATAAAATATAATCAATTGTCATACTTAAATACCTTTTTTGTCGAAATAAGTATCCAACAAATACAGGATTGAACTACTCCTCTTAACAATTTTGACATTTTAAAAAGGAATCGAAAGTCTTACTATAGTATCATAACTCATTAAGCTCACACGAGCGATCCATTTAAAATTTAAAAGAGCAATCGGAGACATTCTCAAAGTGAATCATCATCTTGTTGGAGCATGTTAAGATTAAACATTTACATTGATTAATGATTAAATGAGTATAAAACTATTTTTTCTTAACAAAGATAACATTTTAAGATAGAAAAAAAAAATCTTAGTGATTTCGAATAATACTTGGGACTTGTCTAAACTGTACTAGGGAAGATGCAATACTCATTTTCCTCAAAACCCTCATACCTTGACTCAAAAGATGGCCTGTGGCTCTTTCTGTGATTCGTGTCGAACTACATTATCTAAAAACTTAAATTATTAAAATAGAGAGAAAAAAAAAAATGATCATTTGATTGTTATTCAACAGTAGTTTTGTTGATTAGCCCAATCACAAATTACTATTCCCTCATTTGTTTGTACTAATAGTGAACACAATAAACTGTGATTCGTTGTCCTATTTCTTTTAAAGTGAGTTGATATGTGCAAAATCAGAGGATTTCTTGTAATTGCATATCTTCTACGGCGGTCTAATCGTTCAATAAAAAAAGCATGGAAAACGGGGATATTCTTAGAATTATTGCCATTCAATTTATTTTGAAGTCATGGCTTATTCAATTCTTTGGTTCTATTTAAGAAAATTATTGGTACAGAGATTCTTTTATTTCTTTAAATATACAAGGGTGGCTAGTGGAAGTTCAAACTTGTTCTCTTATCCTTACACTATTTTCATCAACAAATTATGAAAGCAGAACTAAGGGGAAACTCTTCATCCATTTCATTGCAAAACCCTAGTCTTTACAATACATCTCAAAGTTCTATTTCTGGTGCATTAAAAGAATGTCTAGGGAGTCTAGATGGAGCATGCATAGAGAAACTTCTACTTCATTTTGCAAGTGCCCTAGAGAACAAAGATGTGACCTTGGCCCAACAAGTGATGTGGGTACTCAATAATGTGGCTTCCTCAATTGGTGACCCTAATCAGAGGCTGACTTCGTGGTTCTTAAAGGCACTTATTTCGAGGGCTGCTAGGGTTTGTCCTACGACAGTAAGTTTTGATGGCCGAGATGTCCTTCAGAGGAGGACTATGACCGTGATTGAGCTAGCCGGGTACGTGGATCTTATCCCATGGCATAGGTTTGGTTTTTGTGCATCAAATAGTGCCATTTTTATGGCTATTCAAGGGCTCCCAAGAGTTCATATTTTAGATTTCAGCATCACTTATTGCATGCAATGGCCAACTCTTATAGATGCATTGGCCAAGAGGTCAGAAGGGCCTCCATCGCTTCGAATTTCAGTTCCTTCTTGGAGGCCGCCTGTCCCTCCTTTCCTCAATGTGTCGTGCGAAGAGGTCTGCCAACGTTTGACAAATTTTGCAAAGTTTAAGGATGTCCCTTTTGAAATCAATGTAATTGAAGTCTCACCACTGTCTCCAACGGATGCAGGCATATCACAATTAGGGTCATCTAATCATTATGATTTACTCCGAAGTCAGTTAAACCCTTCAACCCTGAAACTGAGGGATGATGAAGCTTTGGTAATTAACTGCCAAAATTGGCTACGGTACTTGCCCGATGAACTGATGGGGACTACTCATGACACCTCTTGTCGGGATGCATTTCTTGATACAATTAAAGATTTAAGTCCTTGTATTGTGACACTGGTTGATGAGGACTGTGATTTAGGCACATCAAATCTAGAATCAAGGATCACAACTTGCTTTAACTATCTGTGGATACCTTTCGACGCCTTCGAGACTTTCTTGCCAAAAAATAGCCCTCAAAGGATTGAGTACGAGGCTGATATTGGTCACAAAATCGAGAACATTATTGGATTCGAAGGTATCCAAAGGATAGAAAGAATGGAACCCGGAACCAAACTCTCAAAACGGATGGCAAATAGAGGGTTTCAAAGTGTTCCATTGTGTGAAGAGACTGTAAAGGAAGTTAAAATCTTGTTAGATGAACATGCAAGTGGGTGGGGCATGAAGAAAGACGACGACATGTTAGTGCTAACATGGAAAGGCCACGACTCAATCTATGCCACAGCTTGGGTTCCATGCAGCCACGGAGTCGAATACTAGTACAAATTCCGCTCCAGAATGAGTTCCATGACATCAAATTCAACAAGACCAGATTCAGTTGGTATTTAATTTAGATAGATAGCTTTGTACTCTACTCAGTTGCAAGAATAACTGTAGGAGATGGATTTTATTCTGTGGTCCCTTCGGATAAAAGTAAAAATAAATTAGGGTTGCGTTAACCGGCTGCAATGAGCACAAGACAAGGTGCACACGGTAAGATAATGGAGAATTAATTTGTCTGTTTATGAAGATAGAAGCAATCTCCAGTCTTATAACTTAGAAGTCAATAGTTTTCCGCGCCACCAAACTTAGATTGATTTATATGTCTTAAGAATATTATGGGTTCGAGTTCATGTAATGTTCAAAATTTTATAAAACTGTAAGGTCTGGGCTCTAGCAAACATAGAGTGGACAATTTAAAAAGGTGAACTTTGAGACAATTAAAATTCGTGAAGTGCTACTCTGACCACCGGACATGCAACCAAATTAAACAATATGACATTTTTTCAATACCTCATTAATAATCATTATGTCAAAATTATTATTTCTTTTGTTCAGCATCAGTTTATAATCAGCTAAATTACTTTTTATCTACATATTTCATGAATTCCACAAGTAGTATCTATTTATCTATCACGTATTTCTATCTGTTTATAATTAAAATGACTATAAACAACTCCAAAACATGAATAATTGATGTAATTTCATACCTAACATGCTTCTTCTTTTCAAGATTGTAGAAACTTAATTGGAGTCGAAATATTCCTAAGTTAAAATCATTGAACCACTTGCCTTGAATTTGCTTGTACTATTTGGTCCAAAACTCTATCAAATGGAAGGAGTTCTTTGGCCACAACCCAAATGCCTTTTCCAATATGATCGAGTGCCACAAATATGTCATTTATTGCCTTTTCAATTTACCACCATTTTTTAATATGAATTTTTATGTACTTTTCTTTGAGAGATATTATGAACTTCCACATTAACGTGAGTTAACTTTCTAAAGATCTAACTCATAGAGTTCATACCGGTAAATGGATCGTATAACTCTTACAATTTGTAATAGCTTTATAAAAGTATCATATTTCTCGCCGTACTCTAGACTTATTTTCTAACCTCTAGTTCAAGTATTTCAGATTCTTCAATAAATCAAGAACATATTTGAACTCTATACAATAAATTGTATTTACAATTGTGTCCAAAACTTCAATTAGTTAACACAATAGTCCAGCCAGTGAATACAAGCGTGTTAGATATAGTAGTCTTTCTTTGTACTTGAATCTCTAAATCTTAAAATAACTACTTTCCTAGACATATTCCATTGAATTGAATCATTCATGATTATTGACAATATGATAAAGTAGCAACACTAAATAAAGTCTTAAAAATAGTCAAAAGTCACAAGTGTATATTAAATGAGGTTATATATACCTCAAGGAATCACACAATAAAGAAAGAGGGATCCATTCTCTCATTTTTCATTGGTTGTCAAAACACACATGGTTATGATTAACGTGCTACAATTTGTTCTCCCCTTTCTTAAGATATATGCCATATTCTATAAATTAAATATATCATGCAAATCTTAGTTCAAGCATTCCTCGATGCTAACTTTAGTTCTCCTTATATTTATTTCTCTAAGCAATCTCGACAACTAAAGCAGGTTTCCATTTTGATTACTTATAGTAATCTCATCTTGATTCTTTATCAAGGAGATTAGATCAAATATATAATGTGATCACTCTATTTTGCTCGTCTTTCTTCTTTCCAAAATATATTACTTTCTTGCAGCGTTTGGGCTTTTTTTAAGTCCATGTCCAATCTTCTTTCCTTTTTCTTTCTCGTCCTTGTTCCAGTTCTTTTTACACTTAAAGCTCGAAGCTTTTCCAGAACTAGAATAGCCATAAAAGCATGTCCAAGGGATTTAGTTGCTTCAAGCCGCTCATCGTCTAGTTCAACATGGGCACACAGATCAGCAAAAGTTTTGATGATACCATTATGAGTTAAATTGACTTCAAATGTTTTTTGTTATCTGGAAGAGATAGGATCAAAGTCTGAATTTGTTGCTCATGAGCATGTATGTGACCAACTGACTTCAACTCCCTGATCACGTTAGATATAATCCTAACATGCTATTTGATGTTATGATAGAAGATTTCTTATAAATGTCAAACTTAATTTTCTGTTATCCGAGACTAGTCACACTAGTACTATTATATTTCTCTCTCGGATACACTTAGATGTTATTAGCAGTCGGTATTTCTCACACTCGTGAATGGATCATCCGCCACAAAACTTACCAAAATTTCACGTGAGTGAAATCTTTCTTTTTTCCATGATTGATAAGCTTCATGATCTCTTTAATGTTGATCTGAATCGTACTTGAGTTTTCCATCATGTGATTAATACCCTCAAGAGCATCATATTCCTCCAACGTATATTAAATTTTATATCGCCAAGTGTTATAGTTATCACCATTCAATTTGTCACATTTATTAAGGTCATCAATGATATGTTTTTTATATTACGTCTCTCAAAGTTTTATAGACAATCATCTAAATGTTAATTCATGCACACGTGTCATTTTCCACTCATGCAAATTAAAATTTATGATAATTTAACAACAAGCATAGAGTCACAAGTCTATGCAAAAGTTCACTAAGTTCCCGAGCATCATCCGTTATCATATGTTTCATTATTACAAAATTTAATTTCACAACAAAAAATCATATGCTCTAGTTAGAATGACATGATCTCTTCCAAACTTAGAACTCCCACTAAATTAAACAATTAGGCATATATAGAGTAAATAAGATATTTTGATCGTATGTAATAAAACACAACACATATATTAACCAAAAGATGTCAAATATATTCATATTTCTACATTTAACTCTTCTTTACAACTAGTAGGCACAAGAAGAGCATTACATGGATATTGATCAACGATCGAACAAGTTACTACTATAACTAATTATACATGGATAGATGAATTTTCTTAATATCCTAGTTTTCTTTCTTCCATTTTCTCATCAAAATCTTGATCAATTAGCTGCAGGCTAGAGTATGTATCTTATAAAAAATTTCAATTGCAACATTAGTTCACTGATTGAGAAGTGTTTTTATTAGACAATACATTTTTCTTCACCTCACATATAGGTTGTCCCAAATGCATCGCTTCAAGATATTTTATGTGTTGTACCAGGTTGTGTCGTGAATCTATTTCGTAGTTTTGATAAGCACATAATTTTTCATACATTCTATGACTCGTTCTTTACTAGCCTTCCCTTTAAGAATGTACATAAATTTACCCCTATTTGATTAAGCACAAAACTAAAAAAAGTCATAATTGATCACATAACATAATTAAGACATATACCACCCATGAACGTAGAACAGTGTGGTATTTTAAATAATTTCAAAGCATCTTTCAATTTTATTTTTTACATAAAAAGGAACATAGCAAAAATTATTTCGTATTTGGAAAATAACACTTAATAAATATTCTCAATTTTACCAACAAAAAAAAAAAAACAGGAAAGAAAGAAAAGAAAACAGACTTAAACAAGTTAAAATATTTTTATTCTTTTTATAAATTTATTTTAATTATTCAATGTAAATTCATTTTTAACTATCCGAAAATTAATTTGATTATACATGAAAATCAAGAATATTTCACTGATCAAACTGTAATTTTCAAAATTTCAATTTGACCCTGCACATGGCCCCCTACTCGCAGTCTGCAGAGTATGCGGTGCATACATCGCCTTCCAGTTTTATGAAAAATATATTTTTTTTTTAATTTTAATTTTAATTTTGACATTTTGAGTTCAATTGTTTAGTCATAATTCAAAATATATTGTACTAATTATAGCATTTGGTTCGCAACATAAAGGACAGAGGGTGAGGGAAATTTATTTTTCATCTTCTTGTACAAAATTATGCAGATTATTTTAAGTTTTTTTTCTTATATTCGACCTAAATTTTGAAATGTTATAACTTTCTCATTTTAATTCCAAATTAACAGTTTTTTTTATATGGTTGGAAAGCGTAGAGAAAGATCGATCCAACCGTACTAATTTTACTGCATGAAAAATAATGAACAACAAACAATAAATATTCAAAATTTCTATAAATTTACTAGGGTTTCACCTTTTCCCAAAAATATAAATCAAAAATTTTGAAAATTTGCAGATATGATCTAAATCATATAAGAAACAGCTAGACAAATTTTGTGAGTCTTTTATGTTGCATATTTCATGACATGCCATCAATCATGCTTCAAACATTTTTGCTTCAAACTTACTAGAGTTGAAGAATTCCAAAATTAAAACGATTGAATCACTTGCCTAATTGCCTTGATTTTGCTTGTACTCTTTGGTCCAAAGTTCTCTCAAATGAAAGAAATTCCTTGGCAACAATCCGAATGCCTTTTTCAAGAGGATTGTATGCCCCAAAAATTCCTTGTTAAAGAGCCTAGCAAACAATGTATTTGGTTGAATAGTCTTCTCTCAATGTTTCTTGATCAAATTGCCTTCAATATAGTAAATAAATAATATCTAATGTCTTAAATACCCTCACCATTGGAAAAGACCTTAATACCCTTATCAATCCAGTTCAATTTTAGGTAATTCACGTCTTCAAGGTATCCACAAATTACCAACGCTTACTTCCTCTTCGACGGTGCTTGATTGCTACCCTTAAATTCCCTTCTTCATTGAATTTTTCACCTCTTTAGGACATTTGAACAAAAGTTATTTGGTAAATCATCTAAATTGAGACATTTAATTTAAATTTGAAGAGAGAAGAAATGTAATTTTAAAATCTCATGTATATTGTACATTTAATATTGAATATATATTAAATGATATTTTAGTTGGTGTTATTTCCATTTATTTATTTATTTTTATTTTTTTGTGTGTGTTTTTTGCAACTATTGGATGATAACAGTACTAAGTTCATTATCTTCTATGTAGAATGGCACTACAGTCGTTATCTGCCAAATGAGGTGAACTGAGAAATTACGAATAATGTTAGGTCAACAAAGGTGATGTGACCATTGAGACAAAGAGACCGTGGACATCCACAATTCGTTGGAGAGGAGCTCTCAAGTCTCATAAGTGTAGTAGATATTTAAAAATTGGACATAACAATATCGCTTATGCAGAATGCACACCACTCAATGAGAGACATACATAATGACATTATTATCCTATGTAATATGTTGTATGGTTTGGTACATTTTTTAACCGATTCTCTCATTTTGAAATCAAACTCTAATAGGTAATTTGTTAACATTCAAATAGAGAAAATGTAAAGTATTTGTAATGCTTAGAATGATTGATTTCTTTCGTTTCCTTAGAATGAATCATGAAGACATAATGGTAGACATTCTATTTTTGGTTATAGTAAAACAACACTGGTATCGTTATTACTATTTTAAACAAAAAATACAATAATGATGTAAAATAACTACATACTATCACCTAATATCATTTACTTTCAACATCTATATGAATCATGAAGACATAATGGTAGACATTGTAATAGAGTAGTAGTGTTATGATCA
>CAIGRN010119973.1:0-13954 GCA_903798345.1 Fraxinus anomala
TGCCCTTGTTTCAGTTCCATTATTTGAAAAAAAAATGATTTTGGAATTGAGTGATTAAAAAGTAGGAAATTTTTTTATGTTTATATATAATATTATTTTATTGAGGATATGTGTGGTTGATAAGATGAGAGAAAAATGAATTAAAATTTAATGGGGTCCAAACATGGGCTATGTATGCTGTTAAAATTGAATTAGTGATAGTACTAAATGCAAATTTATATGGGATAAGATTGGATAGCAACAAAAAGGACCCCAAAAGGAAAGTAGTGAGGTTACTTTGATCACTTTCTACACTTAAAATGATGTCTTTATTTGGTAACTTTCTTATCCCACCCCCACCACGAGCCCCACCCCACCATTCTATGGTGACTACATATAAGAGTATCACAAAATATTAAATATATCATGATGTACACCCGTTAAGAGCTAGACATCAAACTTTTTTATGGGTGAGGCTAACCAATCCATTTTGAGTCTTTGACACCACTATAGATAAGTTGGAGTCAAATCTCAATCACGAAGAGGTTAAATTGACATCTTTTTTGGACTTTAGACAAAATATAATTAAAACCTTGACTAGAATATCATGTTGGTTGTCAAACTTGGAGTGATAATAGAATTGAAAGGTTCGTAAGGGGCTAAAATTGAAGAATAACCAACAGACTTTCAAAGAGAAGTAATAAGTAGGTAAATAACCTTTTAGTCGAAAGAGCTTAACTCGTAAACTTTTATTAAACAGGCAACTTCAGGCCTTGAGCATTTGTGTTACAAGAGAATGGCTAATGCAACGAAAGAAAATTGTTGCAACCAACTGAAATGGAAAATCCTAATTCATCATACTTAATTTCTTTGACATGATGGTATAGCTCTTAAGAGAACTGACATGAATTATTCTACTCAATGTGGTCTACAATTGTGATCGAACCAATTCCACCAAACATGGTTTGCGATTGTGGTTCTCACGTGTCATTTATTTGCCATTGAAAGAACTGGGTTCAATTCAACTATTGATGGCATCTGGATAGAAAAATTTGTGGTCAAAAGTTTATCAATTATTTCTTATTTCTTTCTAGATGTCATCAGTAGCTTTCGCATATTTGCTTGACTTCACTGACCCTATCGCTGCTCTTTATACAGCTTCTTGGAACCTTCCAATAAGAGTCGTGATTGGTTTACATCTTAATGTACACTCTTGTTTACACAATTATCTAATTGGACAGTTAAAAAAAAAAAAAAATTTCATCCAATGATTTTTTACAGCAACAATTCATCTATCAACAAGTGTGTACAAATGACCGTCCTTCAATTAAACATGTTTTACCATTGATTTTTACTACACAAACAGGGTGAGGAACAAGGGTTAAAAATATGAGGACGCGTGTCAACATCTCATTGGACAGTTTGAAAAAAAGGAACCACACAAGTATTGTCAACACAACACCTGTCAAAAACCATGTCACCTAACTATGTTCAAGCAACATCATTCTTTAGATTTAGCTATTTGTACACAGGGATTGACACCTCGGTACACACTCTCTCTTTTACATCCAATAAAAAATTTGTAAGCTAATATTGTGAGTGATGTTGTACATCCAAATTGTCAATTGACATGTAACAACCCTTATTTTTGGCATTTCTCTACCCACCTCACCTGCCCTGCACGTCCTGTGGCCCAGACGTCCCCCCAATAGGAGGTCGCCACTTGTCAATTCGATAAAAAATTATGTATAACAAGAATAATTCAATACTATTATATTTTTCTTTACTTTCTCTTTCAATTTATATTATATGGGAATTTGGCACAAACGTTTCCAAACATACTTTACGGACTTAAGGTTATAGTAACAACATTTTAACTTGAAAAATTATTTCCTTGCAACATCTTTTTAATAATCGGTTTTTCCACAAATTTCTCAATACAATGTCAATAATTGTATAAAAACATCAATTATCTACGCACCCGAATAATGAATTTTATAATTTCACCAAAAGCATCATATCAATCTTAAGAGATTCTTGTCAAAAATAATTTTATAATAAAGGTATGTGTCACGTTGGGCTCCTTTGTAATTCTGCCGATGTTGGATTTTTTTGACCCAGATTGGGTTGAATTTTTTGAAAAAATGCACGTATTTTTATTAAAAAAAAATTTGAAAAATATTATTTTTCTTATTCCACTTGATTTTTGATCTTATTTTCATTTTTGTGGTATTTTTAAGATTTGACATTTACCCTTATAAATACTAGATTCTTTTAACAAGTTTTGTATTATTGAAATATAGAACAATTATTGTATTTATTTTTCTCTATATTAATTAATTAAATAAAATACTCCATTCCCCCTATTAATTAATTTTTTATCTTTTATTTTATTATTTGTTTGCGATTATATAGTTTATGTCGTGTCATCAAAGGTGAACTCAACTGAAGAAGTGTAGCTTTGTGAGTAATAGTTGTTTATGACAGAATTGCCATCTATAGTTTCTCCTGGTTCATCTAGAACATGATCTCCCAGTTGAAATTCCTCTAGGTCCCTTTTTTTCTTAAATTCTGACAATCATGTCCATAAACTTTCAATATTGCATGTCGTGTGGCATCACATAGACATTTTTCAAGGAATGACAAAAAAGTTGGCCAACTCGAATACTCGAGCTCGACTCGAAAAAGTCCGAGCGACCCAGAGCCCGAGCCCCATTTTGGGGCATTGGCCAAGCTCGAGTCGGCCCAAGCCACACGGGCTGGCTCGTATATAAAAAAAAATAAATTTAAAGCTGCCCAGCATGTAGCTATTTTTAGCTACCTGTTGGGCATTTTTTTATAATATATGAGCCGGGCAGGCCAAAGCTCGGGCCGAGCTCCTTTTTCTCGGTCGGGCTTTGCTTGACTCGGCTCGGCTCGGGCCGAAAAAATCTCGACCCAAAAAAGCTTTGAGTGTTTTGGGCTCGGGTTCGGCTCGACGACATAGCTACATTTTCCTCAAATGGGGTACAATATAAAAGGTTAGGGGACTAAAATATCACAAATGAAGGTTGAGGACACTTGTGAAATGTTGGGACTTTGGAGGAATTTACCCATTAAATCCCTGAGCATATTTTCATCCACACCCCGCCGCATTTTCAACTACCATTCACGTAATAACTAGAACATGTTTGGCTGAACCTAAATGAAATTTGGGAAATTCTGTTAAATCAATTTTCTCCAACTATAATTCAATGGCAGCTTCATCTCCCAGTTCTTGCTTGCCAATCCAATACCACAACAGTTGCTATCGGAAATCAAATTTCTCTCATAGCTCAATTACGAGGCCAAAAAATAGTCGAATTAATGGAATTCGACCGATAAAGCTCTCGTTCTCCTTGGAGGGTAATTATAATGATTACGGGAAGAAAATAAAGGTAATGGGGGAAGCAGAGAGTAGGGGAATTGAAGCCAGCAGTGCTGTTAAAGACGACTTGTTCGTGAGCTTCTTTCGCGAATCATGGCCGTATTTTCTGGCACACAGAAACAGCACCTTCGTTCTTCTAATTTCTGCTGAAATAGTTGATAGCCCTCATTTGGATCCCATTCTCATGGCACGTTTTGTTTTAGATTCTTAGTTATTATTTCTCAGATTCCTAGTAATATATAATGTTTGCTGGCAGCAAAATCTAACGGATTGAATTTTGGGGGCATTGTAGAAACTAGAATTTGAGTTGCTTCATAGTAGATTTCTACATTTTCTCTCTGTTTTTCGTATCTTGGAATGTACGTTCCCTTTTACTTGATATTTTATTAAACTTTGGATAGGTCGTCTAATCGAACGAATACTTTGGACAGGATATTTCTTTGCTTCATGGACTGGGAATCAAGTTTGTTTTAGTTCCAGGGACCCATGTCCAAATCGACAAGCTTTTGTCTGAAAGAGGTAAGCAAATACCTTGCCAACTTCAAAGTATGCATTTTAATGTGTCACCAATGATTTTATAAGATCATTAAATTAGTGTGAAGGTATCACCACCTTTTTGGTGTTCACCTATCACTGCCTTGAAAATGTTTTCACTGGTCCACTGTTTAGATTTCTCAGCAGATAGCTAGAAGCTCATTGTGCTTTACTTACAGGCCGTGAGCCCAAATATGATGGTCGCTATAGAATATCAGACTCTGATTCTCTCAAGGCTGCAATGGATGCAGCCGGGAGAATTAGTATTATGATTGAGTCAAAGTTATCGCCTGGACCTTCCTTAAGTGGTGTCCGTAGACATGGAGACAATAGTCGGTTGTATGATGGTGTTAGTGTTGCTAGTGGTAATTTCCTAGCAGCTAAGGTGAGAATGCACTTATTCGCTTATTTATTCTGACACCATGATTTTATGTGCAAATGAAAATGGCTTGTATTTCTGTCCCTTTTGGCAGAGAAGAGGTGTTGTTGATGGAATTGATTACGCGTCAACTGGTGAAGTTAAGAAAATAGATGTTTCTCGCATTCGTGAGAGGCTAGATCAAGATTGTATAGTGCTTCTTAGCAATCTCGGTTATTCAAGTTCTGGAGAAGTATTAAACTGCAAGTATGCTTTATGGCCTTTGATAGGTATTTTTGTTGCCACTGGCATGGTATTTTCATGCATGTATTTATGTTTTGAGTTACTCGACATTTAAATTCATCTAGTGTATGTTGCAATGTTCTTAAAGCTCAGTATTATGGAGAGAGATTACTTTATGTTTCGTCTGGGTTAATTAGTCATGAGATTCATGCAACTAGGTGTTTAATCCTTTGAGAAGAAATGTGTTTCATTGAAACACAACCAAGTTACTTTATGTTATTAAAACTCTTTTAGGTGCTTTCACTTTTGTATTTGTATTTGTTCTTTGTCACTTGCTGGATTAAACAATGTACAGTGTGCGCTTCATAAGGTGATTTCTGTTGGTGGTTGTCTTGCAAATTAATCTTGTACGCTTCTCTTGCTGCAGCACATACGAAGTTGCTACGGCTTGTGCAATGGCGCTTAGAGCTGAGAAACTTATTTGCATCATAGATGGACCAATTCTGGACGAATGTGGGCGTCTTATTCGATTCTTAACTCTTCAAGATGCAGACATGTTAATTCGAAAGCGAGCTAAGCAAAGTGAGACGGCTGCTAATTATGTAGAAGCAGTTGATCTGGAAGATTTCAACGGTCTTGGATATATTAACTCAAATGGAACAGTCCCATCGCAAAAAGAGGATGCCTTTACTAAGAGGTATACTCCAATATTTCAGAATGGAGTAGGTTTTGAAAATGGCAATGGACTTTGGTCCAGTGAACAAGGTTTTGCTATTGGAGGTCAAGAAAGGCTGAGTAGATTAAATGGTTACCTTACAGAATTAGCTGCTGCTGCTTTTGTTTGCAGAGTAAGTCCCAGTCATTTAATGACACGATCTACTTATATAGTTGTCCATGGTTTGGTTAAACAAACTAAACTAGACACATGTCCTTGTTTCAAAGTAAGTGCCTTTTTGGCCTTTTGATTTGTTATTGCCAGACATTGTAGTTATTCTATTGGTGCCTAATTATTTAATTTGTCAAGAAATGCTTGACACAAATACTAGTAGGGGGAAGATGAGTAGTGTTCTGATGAAATCTTTCCATGTATATGACTTTCAATCATTTTACTCAGATCTGTCTTATAGCTTGATTTTTTTCTTACCATTCAAATTTGAGGTGCCAGGTTCAAGTCCCATTTGGGCTTGGATGTACATGTAATTTGTTGAGCATTTTCGATCCTCTATCCCCCCTCTTAAATGTTAGAGCAGAAACTTAGCACATTTCTTCATTTTTTTTTTTTTATCTTCTATTATGCAATTAGACTTTGTTTGATTAACTTTCTAAATTGGTTATTTTACTTATCATCAGGTAGGTGTTCAAAGAGTTCATCTTTTGGATGGCACTATTGGTGGAGTTTTACTGAAGGAATTGTTTCAAAGAGATGGGGTTGGCACAATGGTGGCCAGGTATGTGAGCTTCTATGGGGAACTTTTTCTTTACAAGTACCCAGATGTCACCAAACTTTGAGAGAAATTTCATTTTAGTTGCTCAAGTTTCCAAACTCATCACTGTAAGTTTCAAGTCGTTCCAAGTAAACAGTGATATGATTCCGTCACAAAATTTAACACGACCATTTTATGTGGCAGACAGAATTTCTTACAATGAAAGCCTCTTGACATTAGTATGTTGATTTGGGTGGACGCATGTAAACTTGTGCTTTTGAAAAGTTACTTTTAACACAATCGTGTGTCATGTGAACACAACTTTTTACAACGTGAGTATGTTGATTTGGGTGGACATCATGTAAACTCGTGCTTTTGAAAGTTGCTTTTAACACAATCATGTGTCATGTAAACACAACTTTTTACAAGTCGAAAGACACGATTATTGCACAACTAGAGTGACTAAAATGAAACTTAGCTCATATTTGGGTTGATTCTAGGGTTTTTTAACCTTTTCTTTACTTTCTTTTAAGCTGGATATGTTATCAGTTTCCAGAAGCTGAATTCGCAACTGGAGCTAAAACTTAGCAGCAGATTCTAGTCTTAAGGGGCACTTTCTCATTAATGTCTTATTCTTTTCCCACCTATCCCTTGAAGTTCATTCCATTCTTAGTGGATGACAATTGACAGCAACTTCAAAGAAGGATCAGTGTTTTTTTCAAAAAATTGTGTACTTAATGTAAAATGCACTAATTTTAGCTGAACCTTGAGTGAGTGGATTTTCTGTATCTAGCTCTCCACATTGAGGAGCCTACCACGTTCACCACATATTCGAACTAAAATTAATATATCCCATTATTTATTTGTCGTGTTTATCATTTAAATGAAAACATGCAGGGCTGACACGGATGTTTGGTAGAGTGTCTAAATTATGACTGGTGATAAAACATACAACTAATTTATATACAATGTGATATATGAGGTCACAGAGTTAATCTGTACCAAATATTGAGGATGAATTCTGTTGACTACGTCAATTACTTTATGACAAGTCTGCCATATTTAGGCCTGATGAACGAGTAGAAACAGAACTCTCACCCCCTCCCTATCACTACCTTCCACCATAGACAAGGGCTGTAAACTTCTTGTCGATGATCTGATAACTAGCATGTGAATTTATTCCATCCTCAGCGATCTTTATGAAGGAACCCGAATGGCCAGGGCCACAGATATTTCAGGAATAAAACAACTTTTGCAACCTTTAGAAGAGTCTGGCACATTGATAAGGAGAACTGAGAAAGAGGTTCACTCTCATGCTCTTACATTGTGCTTGCACATTTATTAAGTCATCTTTTGTTTGTCCATTGACGATTATTGCTTGCTTATGCTGTAGCTACTTGAAGCATTGGATTCATTTATAGTTGTCGAAAGGGAAGGTCAAATCATAGCTTGTGCTGCCCTTTTTCCTTTCTTTGAAGAGAAGAGCGGGGAGGTCGCTGCTATTGCTGTTTCTCCTGATTGTCGTGGCCAAGGACAGGGAGACAAGTTACTTGGTATGATAATTAGTATTTGTCATTTTCGACTCGGCTTTGTGGCCCAAGGTTAATATTTTCAGTACATTTATTCACTGATGAAGACATTACATCATTCATATTTTTGTTTTGTTAGAGCTGTGAAAGAATATATATTTTATTAATCCAGATAACCTGCTTCTCATAATATGCAGGATACCCTGTGCATTCTGCTTCTGTCTTTTCACACTTGTCCTTAGAATAAACGTAGTTTGGTGCTTTTAATTGCTGTTTGTGCTTCTAATCTTCATCCTCTTCCCCCTCTTTAAATTTATATATATAATAAGAATAAATTAAATTAAATTAAATGACAAAGAAAGACTTCAATTTATGAGGTCTCATAATCAAAATGCATGAGACAGTTTTGCCATTTTATGACAACACTTTCGATACTCCGTATCTGCAGTGATGGATGAAAATTCAGGAAGTTATCTGCATGTGTTTGGACGTAGTGTTCTATAGAGTTATACGACCTTCGCATGTGCCAATATAACCTTCTTTAATGTTGAAATGAATGCAGATTACGTCGAACAGAAGGCATCTTCCCTTGGATTGCAAATGCTTTTCTTACTGACAACTCGCACAGCAGATTGGTATTTATTTCTAAACCCAATTGTTACGACATAATATGTGCTGACTGCAGTAAAAATTGGAATAATGACATTTTATTTCCTGCACTTGAATCCACCTAGCGAAAAAGCAGATTTTGGCTTCTATGACTAATAATTGCCTGTAGTTTCCAGAAAGCCCTTGGATAATCAACTGATAATAAGTGATGTTTTCTAACGTAATTGAGTGCCTAAGTGGATAGCATGGTAGGAAATCGGCTCAAAAGATTAATTTATTTGTTGGAATAATATCCATCCTTTGGAAAGAAAGATGGTTGAAGTAATTTTCGGAGTTAAAAGAGGCTGAAAGGAAACCTTGTTTACACTTTTTAGTAATATACTTTATTATCATCTTATCTTCTACCTCCTTGATTAACTATTCCATTAATTTACTAATGCAAAGAAATTCGGAGTTATTCCCCGTTTATATGCTTGACGTGGTCGCCTAATGGAACATGGATTAGTTGTGTGGTCATTGCTCATGTACTACTCCATGCTGATAATGAATGGTGTTCTCATTTGACAGGTTCGTAAGGCGTGGGTTTTCTGAGTGTTCCATTGAGTACATTCCTGAGGCGAGGAGGAAGAAGATCAATCTATCTCGTAAATCTAAATATTATATGAAGAAGCTACTGCCTGATAGGAGTGGTATTTGGCAGAATAGTATTTAACCGTATGTCTGCTGTTTATCCCTTCAGCAAATCAAATCAAATCGTTTAGTGAGTTCAAATTATAGTTTTGTCAAGAAAAGAGAGTGGAAGGTGATCCATCTTTCACTACATTTCTTATCATGTAAGGATGTAGTATTGGATTCGCCCATCAAAATTCCGAAAGGTAAAATACGTTTTTCTAATTCCCTGAAACGCATTTGTTGTGCATATTTACTATGGTGACGACGTTTCAAAGATAACAAATAACATTAATGATGGTCAGCCAGGGTCAGTGATCACCCAGAATCCAGGGACACCTCAGCCCCTGATTTGAAAAAAAAGGGCCCCACGTGAATTCAAATCGATGCTCCTCGGCCCCCTGGATTTGGCCCTGGATGAGCAGCATTGCTCAACAAATAATTAGCTTAACTTTCAAGGCAATTTCTCAAGATAGGGTCCTGAGCTGAGAGGGAAAGTTTTATTTGTTTAGTAGACACCGGCAACTGCATGCTAAATTGTGTACATCTTTGCACTTCCTCTTATGTTATTGATTTATGTTCCATTTTGCATGTCAATCAGGTGAAATCATATTACCTTAAACAAATTAAAACAACCGAAACCTTCAGTACAGGAGAGAGAGAGTGGATTAGATTATGGGAGATAGGATTAGGTAAATTGTACGAGGTAGAATATATTAAGGTGAATATACAAGTAATGGAAAAATAAAATTGTTTTGACAATATTTTGATTTATAAGATGTTATTTAAGTGATTTTTTTACTTCAAGTAAACTTTTCACCGTCAAGCATAAACTCATCCTATGTTTCCTAATTATTATTAATACCAAACGTACCCTAACAACACGATTTCATCATCCAAGTCTGGTCTTTTTTATTTTTATTTTTATTTTTTGGTTGGGGGGATGAAAATGCAAATTTCTATTGAACAGAAGGAAACTGACAGAGAGGATGAAAAACAAACTAAATGCATTCCAAAACAGAAATGAAATAAATATTTCTCCAGTCCGTCTACAACACACCAAATCAATTGCAAAAGCCATCGAAACTTCTCTCAAGCTAACCAAAAAATAAACGAGAAGAAGAGAAACAATTCACAACAGATTAAATAAGGCAGCAAGACAATCAGTCCAAAAGGTGAATGTGCGTATCTGAAATCCATCTCTTAGAGAATTTGAACACAAATTAAATTACTTGAATAACTTCTTATGCTCAGCTCTTCGATTTAGAATGCTTAACTAGCCAATCAATGACCTGGTCAATGTTGGTTGAGTTCTTACAGGAGATCATATAGCAGCAAACCTCTCTATCTGGAATAGATTTTAAATCCCTGCAGAACATGTCATTTTAAGTTATGAAATCCATAAACACCACAAGAATATCCGCCACCCCGAACCCACATAGACACACAGGAAAACACACGTGAATGAGGCCATTTAGGCAACTACAATCAAAATCAAGCCATTGACTAAACATTGTACGAAAAACAAAAGATAAAGCCGTACACAAATGTAGTTTTGTCTCTACTTACATTTGATCAGTCAAACCCTGCTTGGACAGGGCTTGAGGCTTGTCAATCTTGTTTCCTAGTACCAGCAAAGGAATACCACTGAGTGCCGGTTTGCTCAGCAGGTCATGCAGTTCACTTTTTGAGATACTGACGTTATCATGATCAGCAGCATCAACAACATAACTGCAGTCGAATCAACTTATAATATTATCAAGCTATTAAAATCTTAAAACATAACGTAGCATAGTTTTAACGAAAATCGAGCTTGGCCGTAACCTACAGCCAGAGGTGAAGTTAAATGGATGGGATCCTGGCATTCTGCAGATAATCATTTCCCGAATTAGGATGTACATGTTTACTTTCAGGTTGTGACTCTTTACAGTAAAACCCGCATGATTGTAGTATAACACAATATGTCGCCAATAAAGTGATAAAATGTTACTTGTCAATAGTCATATTATATTAAGTTGCACAGCAGAGGGCCTTGAATGACTGGATATACATAATTTAGTCAGATCCTGATTTTAAGATTAACTTTTTTAGTGCCATGGAACCAACAATCATTTGTAACCAATTATATATATGGTGGAGAGAAGTTGCATACACAATAGCAGAAACTGCACGACAGTATCGCTCCCACATACTCCGAAATCTGGGTTGACCACCAAGATCCCACAATTTTATCGTGACATTTCCTTTAGTCACTTTCCGCATATTAAATCCTACCTGAAACACAATACAATATTATCATATCACCACAGACACGAAAGTAATCAACGATCAGCAAATCAAATCAGATATGTGCATTTAAAGAGACAACTAACCGTAGGGATCATGTCTTCACTATATCCACCAGTCTGAGAAATATAGCAACAAAGGAAACATTTAATGCTTTGACCAATCACAATTCACAACTAATATATAAGTGGATAGCTCCACAAATCTGTACGACCAGATGATTGAGATCTATTAACTTACAGCAATAACATTTACAAGTGAAGTTTTTCCAGCATTTTGAAGACCTATCAAAGAAAGCTCCATTTCCTGCTTGAAAAAGAGGCTGTAACCGCATAAAAAGTGTCGTTAGTCAAGTCACATTGTAAAGTAATTT
This sequence comes from Fraxinus anomala, assembly GCA_903798345.1. Lineage (NCBI taxonomy): Eukaryota > Viridiplantae > Streptophyta > Magnoliopsida > Lamiales > Oleaceae > Fraxinus > Fraxinus anomala. Next base: position 11,411 of record CAIGRN010119973.1, read on the forward strand.
CATACACCAAGGGAAGGAAAAAAAAATGCAGTAAAAACATAAGTGTACAAATAATTAAGTATTTATCTGAAGATAATTTCTTAGAATTTCGTACTTCCTGTCAGATAAAGTTCCTAGTCAAAAACATGTTCCTCTCAAAACACTTGATAGAACTCATTTTCCAGAACAATGTGAAATTGAATTGATTAGTCAATTATCTTGTAGGAGAGAAAAAATATTGAACTGATATGTTATTTTATCATTCGAGGGAATTTAAGTGTTAGAGACTTATGGACAATTGTAAATAGGCAAGACAAATCAGTAGCACTTCTGCCAAACGTTTTACACAAACATGTTCAAACTCAAACACTATTCTGTAAGCTAGCTTAGGTCATCCTCTAATGAGTTTGGACTGCAACACATTTTGACAGAGAATTTCAAGTGAAGAGGGAGTACAGCAGCTAAAGTCATAACATGTTCAGTATAAAAACAAATCAAAAGACGGGCAGACAGACAGACAGACAACTGAGCTCATCCAACTTTCATTAGTTAAAGAAGTAAAAACTGATAAGTCGTGCATGAAACTGTATTTCAGGAATGCTAATAACCCTGAAGCAATAGCTGGTGAGGCCATCAATATGAACACTGATACTCAGTTCCATACCATGTATTAATTTCCAAATATTAATAACATAATTGCATTAAACAGATAATTAGTAGGTAATCAAATGATGCTTGAGCAGTTTCTCTTACTTACTTCAATGCTTTCAACTAAATAGCAGTTAACATCACGAGTTTGCTATAATATGTTATCTGGCTAACTAACTAATAACTAGATTCCCATAGTCTGCACTAATTGTGAATTGTGATACTGTGCAACATTTTTTGTTTGTAAGAACTTAGATGTAAAAAGCATAAAAATGCAGCATTAAAAGACTGAAGAAAATAGCATATTTAGTGAAACTCACTGCCAGTCTAAAACCAAGATTAAAGAAAGCCAGATACTTTACAATCCAGACTCTCAATTAGAAAAATGGCAGGTCAAATTATTACTTTCGTCAACAAGAACTACTACGCATAACCTGGTAAGAATCTTAAGAAGCATCACTACAGATTACTGGGGTCAAGCATATTACTGTTATGGTTTGCAATTGCTCTTCTCGGTTTTTATGTAATTTTCTATTGAACTTTGTTATCTTACTTTTGAACCTTCCACAACACTGAACACTTGAGCAGTGGAATTTGGATATTCCATTTCATTCTAATACCGGTAATGGAAGCATTTCCCAACTCAATGATAATGTAAACCATCATGAATTGAATGGTGGATGATCATGATCTACAATTGCATGCATATTTCTAGCATATTTTTAATAGAAGAGGGAATCATTGAGCTATTAAGAGACAATAAAATTGTAAGAACATGGCTCAGAAGTCCGTATCAAACGTGAAATATTTGCAAAGAAGAATAACCAAAAGAAACCAAGATGAAGAAAAGATAATAGATAACATGGCCTGAGTAATAATGATTAACACAAAAGGCAAATTTGGGACTTCGTAAATTTACTTGTAACATGGCCACAAGAAAACACCATATAGTCATTAATATGAGCACTGATTCAAATCCTATTCAAGAATATCTGGTTAAGTTATAATACTATTTTCATAGGACTAGACACAATTTACAAAACAAAATTGCTTAGTAGACACCTGACGCTTTTGTAATTATACCAATACTGATTTGCTGCATCAGCAGTATATTTTTTAAAATAATAATAATAATAATAATAAAGCATAAGTAATAGGCATATCTAATATAATAATCCCAAAACAGGATTAAATGCTTGTCACATACTGAACGCCAAGATTATCTAGATACACAATTAAAAAAGGGGAAGTTTGCAATTAATCCTAACAATTCACATGAGATATAAGCAGACAACACAAAGCTACTTAAATTAAATTCCCAAAGAACAACATAAATCCTAAAGAAAAAATTCCTGAGGAAGATGGGAAGAAGAAAACATCAAACAATTAAGAAAAAGTAGATCTCAGCTAGAAATGAGCCCTAATTCCTCAATGTAAAATCAAAAACTTTTACGATGTTGAAAAAGCAAATTAACCTACAAATTCTTTTATCATAGATTGCCCGATTCATAACCGTATAAGTTTCATATGAAAAAAAATTACAAAATTAAATGCTTCAAAGTTTTAATTATGCAAAGGTCTGTTTTGAGAATCGTGGAAGCAAACCTTCGAAGCCAATTAAGAAATGCTTCCCAGACACCCATAGCTTGTCAGCTGCAAAGACGAAATAGAGAGAGAAAACAGTTTTCTGAGTTCAAAGAGAAGGACAGATCTCTCTCTCTTTTCGTCTTCTCTCCAAAAAAGAAGATATTTGTGGGGCTTGGGAATATGTTTGATGATTATATTCAAGACTGGAAATTTGAAATTCGTATGTATTCAAATTCAACCATTAAACCGATGAACAGCCGGTGATGATTAAACGGGCGAAAATCCTGGAACATCTTGGGCCTCAGTTGGGCCAGCTAGATTTCGCTGTAT
>CAIGRN010119975.1:0-10418 GCA_903798345.1 Fraxinus anomala
TGTGAAACCATCCCCTGTACTTGGGGATTTATCCAATATGGGCAACCTTGTTTGTTTTCACCTTACCTTAGCTCATCCACCCCAAAAGTTCCCTGGCGCACCTGCCATTTGACAATCGTACTTGAGGTTGTGCATATGTGACCCTCTTATAGGAGTCATATGCGTTTTGCTGTCCTTTACGGGATCTTTGGTGAAGCAGAATAATATATCACTTCACTCCATTCACCCTACTGCAAGATATGCCCATAAGAGGAAAGACCCGTAGCAAAAGCTGCTGACCGAAGATAGCCATCGGTGATGCAGAATAATCTTTTGTGGGAACAATTCCAAGTGTCTTGATTTCTTCTCTATCATTCCAACAATCAAAAGACAGATCTATTTTGTGCATTGATTTCGTGAAATGGACGTTGGAGGTATTACATCGATGACGAATTATATTCTCAAAATTTACTTTTTACATGCGCGAAATCGAATAAAGTTTATACTTACTAAAATAGGATTTGTGAAGGGAAATGATAATTACCAAAATCAAATACATGATGACGGATTTAATACTTTCTATTTTTCAACAAAAAACATTTCCTATAATCAAAAGAATAGTTAATTTTTCTAAAATTAAATCTCAAGTTCAAAGAAATCAAAAAATAAAATAGAAAATGTAAGTGATTGGATTGATCGAGGTAAGTGTTTTGACAGTTTGTCGTTAAAATGAATTTGTTTCACATCGGTGTTAACGATTTTTCGACAATCATCTCTCAAAATACAATGATCACGCCTATCCATAAGAGCATTTCAAATGGCTTAAACAAACGAACTCGAACAGAGTTTCCTTTCTACCATAACCATGACTTCTATGCAAAAAAGGAATCACTTTGACAAAAAAAAAAAAATTTAAACAAATCCAAAGTGTAAAAATGGAATGGAATCAATAATGAATGTTCTAGTGGTATTTTATATAGAAGGTGAAGGGTCACAGCCTTTTGCTATCACTCGCCTGTGCGTTGCTCGAGCAACAAAAGCAGAGAGTTGTCACTCGTCTGGTGTTGGTCTGTCGTTCGAGCGACAACCTCACATGCTGAATTTCAATTTCCCTTCGAACTTTGGATCACAATTTTTCATTAATCCGAAAATTGATTTTTAGATTCCAAATAAACTACGACGATCTACTTGATGAGTAAAATAAATTAGTATATTTATTTCGTAATTTGACTATCGGATCAAGTCCGAATATTTGGCCGAAGTTGATACAAAATCACTTTTCAAGGTTTATTCTTAACCAAAATTTCAATTCTAAAAACCAAATTCCAAAAATTGAAACTCTATTCAATATTTTGTACTAATAAATCGATTTTATCATATTTGCATGCACATGCTTGTGATTAACGGAATAATTCATGGACCAATTTATCCAATAATAAGATGTCTATTTATGTAAATTGAGAAAAGATCTATAATCTATTTTACGCTGTGTGAATTTTTTTTATGGCATGTAACTAAGGTGGCCTCAACGATATTAAACAAAGAAAAAGGGGAAAAACCATATGTACCTGAAGCATGGCTCAAGAAAAAGAGGGTGAAGGTACAGACTTTCAAATGTTGTAGCAGAGGCTAACTTCGTCGCTTACCAGAATCTGAGTGCCAAAAGACATTGCATCTGAGTTTTTGCCATTTCAATTACCAATAATTGCATCCTTATGACCACTATGTCCAAATGACGGGGATGACTTTATTATGAATAAGAATAATTATAGATAATGATTCTATTTACAAGTCTGTCTACATGTAAAAAAATTGCATTGAAAAAAAAAATGCCGAAGGAAAACTATTGATTCTGCCCCTCGAGATAGAAATAAATACAAAATCTATACACAGTTTTTAACTTAAATAAATACTTCCTCATCACATCTCAGATAAAAGATTGCTGATTTTTCTAAGCTCTTCAAGGGCTGCCATGGCGGTAATTTGTCCTTGCCCAACAAAACCATTTTTCAAGCTGTTCTCCAAGAGTTCAGTGTGACCTCGATCCTGCTGAAAAACAGACTCGATTACCTGCACATTCAAACAAAATCACACGTACTTCTGTTCAGGTAACAATCAATCTGAAACAAGCATTTTCCATTATATTTTCTTTTTATGCAAAAGCTTCTTGGTGAAGGACTTCTTATATTAAGCTTGTATACGTCCAACACTTCAAATTGAATCAAGTTTTTTCAAGGAACATAGCAGCTTTGGTTGAAAGAAAAGTGATTTCTTCATAATATTGTAATGTGAAAGTTTCCAAAATATTGATCATTATGAGGCTAATTAAGAACATTCTACTGACAGCTAAAACCATTATGGACTGAATTCATAATTAACTGACTGGTACCTGGATGTTCTCAAGCATGGATTGCCCAAGATTTCTGAAGCTACCCATCAAGTTTTGCTCAACTGTCTCTGCTTCGCTGATTCCCGAAGAGCTATCACATCCATCGGCTGTCGAAGAGCCAACTATGGTGTTCTGAACACTTCCTCCTTGGCAAGCTTTAGCATCTTCAGAAGCACCTATCTTTTCAGATGTCCCCTCACTCGCATTCCGTCCAAACTTCCATAACCATTGAAATTTCCCTGATAGAAACTTTCTCTTCTTCATGCCCATGGTTGATTTACCTACAGGATTGTCATTCTCTGCACATTTTAGAGACAGTTCATCAGGTGAATCTGAGATGGGAAGAGGGGAGCATTCCAGGGTAGTGCCACATGGACCGGGATCATTTTCATCAATGGATAAGTTTGATGCTATGCTACTTCTTCCTGAGTCGTTCTGATGAACATTAACCCCATGAACAGGACTTGGTGAATCTGAGAAATCGGAAGAATTCTCTTCACTCTCTGCACTTCCACTCAAATCTCTTGGCTTGGACGTGCTACCGAAATTCTTATCGGTAATTTCTTGCCCATTGACCTCAACTGGGTCCTCATGGCCTAAATCTCCGTCACACCCTATCTTTTCTGTATCTTCGTCTGATCCGAGCTGACTGGCCAGATCTTTCAACAAACTTTTCCTAACAGATGACTTTTGGTCTTTCTGTATTTTACCAACCTTAGATGAAGATGGATCTGATTCTGTTCTGGACAGTCGCAATCTTACTCTCTCTGACCAACCTTTTCTGCTGTTTGGAACTTGTTTTTCGGCACCACCTTTCTTGTGCTCTTCTTCCTTGTTCAAATCTCTCCACTTCTCTTCCCAGTAGCTATAGGGGACCACATTCTGGGGAGTTCTTGGAGAAGTTAAATCTAATGAAAGGCTATGACCCCTAGTACTAACTGACTGACTTCTGTAATAAAACCCGGGATAAATCATTGGGGAAGTTGAGTTGTTCGCATCTATCGCCAGAGCCTGCAAGGACTTTGCCTTCGCTAGCAGCTTAGCAAGATCTATATCGTCGGGAAAATTCAACAATCTTTGAAGACAGGCAGTAGCATTCTCGGTGGCAAGCACTGGAGATCTCAAATGAAGTATAATTGAAACTGCAAAAGCAGAAACGAATGCTCCTCTAGGAGAACCGAGGACTGCAAATTTGGACTCAGAAACATTATCGGCAGGTTCGTTGAATTTGGTATTATCATACGAAAAAATTTTGTCCCAAATAATTAAAAGGTCTTCAAGTGAAAATTCACGCCCAAATAGGACCCGTAGCCAGCGAAGTGCAAAATACTGCGGTTCAACTCCTAGTTCAACAAGGTGGCCATGAAGAGATGAATCAACAATGGAAAGCAAATGATAGAGTGCGGCAGAAGCTTCAATTACAGGGGGGAACCCATTATGTGAATTCCCAAATGGAGATGGAGAGAAAAAATCTGCAATGGCAACGGCACCACCTGCCCCACTCATCAAAGCGTCGAACATAGAATATGCATCATGTTCCATAAATTTCTTTGATAAAACAATACCAAGTTCACCTTCTGCCCCATAGGCATCACTAAGTAAAACAATTGTTTGTATCTTGGGGTCAAATTCATTGAGACTGTTAAACTTCAAAGAACCTTTTCCCAATCCATTCCCATCTTCAACAGAATCTGAGAATTTTTTAAAATCAAACTTATAAGTCAAGTCATTTTCTTGAAATGAGAAGTCGTCAAACTTGTCAATGAAGTGGTCTTCATAAAGTTTTCTCACTTCTGAAAGACGCTCAATATCGACATGTAGAACATACAACATTGGGGCCAAGAGTTCATGCATCCCTACAAACGAAAGCATGGAGAGATCGAATGAAGAGATGATTCTGGGAGTAAACAATCAATTTGACTGTGATAATAACTGGATAGGAAAAGTCTGACTTCGATATTCTTTCACATCCAGTCTATGCAATTAATGAGATATCTTTTGAAGGCAGAGATAATCACATCTGGTAGCATCACAGAACTGATTAATCAGAAAGTTCTACTTTGATTAGTCTTCTTCAAATTCAGATCGCCCAATAGTCTATTAAGTATATTTTCAAATTGTCAGCCTAAACATCTCCGCTTACTAATCCACACTAGAGGCAGCCACTTTTGATTCCACTATGACTGATAAATAATGATAAAGCAGTAAAAACAGAATACAAACTACAAAGAAAACCTACCTTGTCTGTAGCCATACTCTGGATGTCTAAGGCACCAAAGTAGTAAAATTCGCCTTAAAATGCCTTGGCATCCAGGTGTCTGGAAATAGCTACCCGGTACAGGATATAAACGTGTCAAATCTTGGTCAACCATTCTCTCCAGTTCAGCATTCTTGAAGAAACGACCCCACATGCTGTCTGCACGACAAATAGCGATAGCATGGATTACTTAAAAAAAAAAAAAAAAAAACACAGTCTAGTGTGTGCGTGAACTTAATAGTCACTAGTGCAGGTTCTGGACAAGAATGGTAACTCGAGTATAAGCTATTTACATGGCTGAGAAACGAAATCTTAATCGAGAAAACTTAAAAAGGAGGAGAAAAATTGTTTTAGAGATGCAGGCACTTTAAGAAAGTTTACCAAGCTTGAGGGAATAAAAAAGTCATAATGATAAATGTATGCATAATACAGAAAATCTACCTGGACTTTGTGACAGTGGATTGTCCATGACAAGATCAGGAGAATTACTTCCATCCTTTGGAACCTGTGGATCGACTAGAAGCTGCCGCCTCAGAGCAGCATACCTACATAAATCATGAATCGAATCATCAAAAAGAAACTCTTTACCTAAAACTGGAATAAGAACGAATATTTAATAACCACTTGTAGAATATAGGTTGGTTGTAACCAAAACAAAAATTTTGGAAAACAATCCACTAAACAAGTAAAAAATAAAAGATTAACAGTTTCAATGCTAAAAGATTCCAAATGCGAATCACTAAACAAACTTTATTAAACCACGATTTGATGTCTAAAGAAACGGAATAACTCGAAAAATCCATACACTCCACGAAAGTGCACAAATTAATGAAAAGACAAGCACATGCCAATAAAATGAACATAGAAACTTCCCAAACCTCTGTCAAGGACAATTGAGTCACCAAATTAGAAATAAAATGAATCCTGAACAACAAATAAAAAATAATCAAAGAGTTAAGATATTTACCTTCTACGAGAATTGGCCGTCTCTCGGCGAAGATTTTCGATAGATGAAGAAGAAGATGGTAAAACCCCTAAATCTATGCGCCATTGCACCCCTCTCAGACCTCCAAAACGACTTAAACCTTCAGAACATGATGTCGTTTCGGCCATTGTAGTCTCTATTGGAACCGGTGACATGATTTATTTATTTTTACCTTTTTCTTAAATTCAGCTAAAATCCTCAGAGACCCAGTTGACAAAAACCGATAAAGATCATCTTCATACAAAAAATTATAAATTATTGGAACTCGAGACCCTTTTGTCTAAAAACTCAGATAAATGCTATTTCTGGACCAAAAAATAGAGATTTTATTAGTCAATCAAAGGAATTCTCACCTACCCAGTTGCCCAATACCCTTCAATACTACATTTGTTTAGAAAACATTGGCTATTTTCACCAAAAAAAAAAAAAGGAGGGGATGGTCTTTTAGCTCGAGAATTGAAAATTATAGCAGGGGCAAAAAGAATTAATTAAGTTTGAAACGAAATTCAATTCCAGAGAATTCAAAGAAAAAGGCAAATGTTCTTGCTCGAGAAATGGTGTATACATATAAATGGAGATATATTGACGTAGATATGGAAATCTACAGAGAGAGAGAGAGATGAGGCGGAAGGAATGGAAAAGAGAGAGAGAGAGAGAGAGAGAGAGGGGGGTTTGTTTTTCATCGCTACTATTGCCTCATCAAACAGAGAGTCATTTAGAGCATGTTTAAGCTTCTATTTTTTTTTTTTTTAATTTGCGTAAGTAACAAAATTATTTATCTCAAAAAATAAAATAAAAAGTCAAAATAAAATAAATAATTTTTAAGCTTAGTCTAACTTGATCTAAATCCAGAACGTTGAAAGCGAGATTAGCTATTCGAATTAGTAGACCTTGGTTTGTGTAAGTGTAAGTTTATATTGCTTACTTTTCTAGCTTTTATGTCATTGGTCAATACCGTGCAATAGAACTATTGGTGGAGGGCATCTTTTGAGTCTATCAAAGGGATACACGAGAGATAAAGTTAGAATGACGCTCCTTAAACACGCTCATGGACGGGGACGGGGGTGACTGTGGAGCGTGATTGAGCGTTGTTTTTTTCTTTTTCAAATTATTCAATCATGTGTGTCACTCTTATTTTTTAATGTGTCATTGAACATAATTGTGTAGCATACTTGATAAAGTTATACTATTTATGTTCTTTCAAATACGTGGATAAAAAGTGAATTGTTTCTTATAAACATGAACCAAATATCATATTTGGGCTTACTTTAATTTTAATACATTTTTTTTTTTGGCTTTTCAACTATATATTATTAAATAAAATAATCTTACGTGTAAATTCAAGGTTTTTCCTTTTTTTTTTTTTTTAAACTACACATTTTTCAGAAAATTACTATTCTAGTATAATTTTTTTTTTCTTTTCAAAATCTCATTAAAATGGGATCCAAACATGGGCATAGAATTACTATTCTAAAATATATCTTAAGATTTGTCATGTAATTCTTAACTTTATTTATATAATCATGTTTTGTTAAATAGTTAAAACAAAAATCTTGTTGGAACAGGTATTTGTGTAAAGGTGATTTTTGAAATATATTTGAAAAATGTGTAATTTAAAAATTGAAAAAATATATGGAAAAACATACTTTTTGACTTATGAGCGAGCTTGTTAAGCTTTGCAACACGGTCTTGTCGGTGTAGTGGCGCATTATGAAAGACATATTGAATCAAAACACATGTTTAATTATTAAGGACACGTTTGAGTCCCATTGTTTATGTAGAATGTATTTTGAAATAAAAGATTGATGTAGAATGTGTAGTTAAAAATGAGAGAAAATTTTTTTGATTGCGTGTAATATTATTTTATTGAAAAATGTATTGTTGAAAAGAAATATGAGAAATAAGTACTTTTAAAAAAACAGGGATCAAACAAAAGAGTGCGAAACTTTTTGAATGACCATTCACAAACCGATCATTGACAAAAACTTCCATTTTCAATAGAAATAGACATTTCATTTCACGAGTAATATTAGTCACATGTACACATTGATTATTAGGATTTCATTTTAATCTCGATAATATTAATCGAATTTTTTATAATTTAGTTCTTATTTATACTTTTAAGCGATGTGATATAATACTCTTAATATATTCCTACAAAATGATAATTTGAAGTTTAACTTCTCAGAGTTAGCATTGTTGGAATGATAACTATTGTTCGATATTAAGCAATGTAAAATTTTATTCTTAATACTAAAGATTACTCCAATCGAGTCGGTGAATTAAGAAATTTAACATCGTCACTTTTGTTACTATTTGGAATGAAATCTTCGAATGACAAGCAAAACCATAATATCTCAAGCCGAAGTCCAAACAACTCAATAGTGACAAATTGTTTTGAATGAAGAATTTAAACCCACAAAATACTACAAAATATCACTGATCTTATTTCCAAATTGCAAATATCATTCTTTTTTTCTAAAAATAAAAATATATTTATTTATTTGGAGTATTTTTGAGAAGATAAATCGAAAAGTCACAGAAAATTAACTATGGTATGATCCAAGTAGAATCTATACTACTGAACTTGAGAAGATAATTATTATTTAATTATTAATTCTTATATCATAGAACAAAACTCAAAAATTATTCTAATAAGTCGTCCTTCTTTTTCTTCAATCACCTAACTTGTCACCGTCGCAGCCACCATGGCGGCGCCTCCCCGACGAATAGAAAATTAAGACTAGAAAGAGACCCACAGCAACTAAAATATTCCTCCTAATCATGCAAATGGGTTTACCATGATCTAAAACCAATAAGAGAACGCCACCCTAATTGGTTTCTATTATTCTAATTTGGATTTTGATTTTGATTTTGATGATTAGGACAAAACATGTTTACAATTTAATGTTCACAACAAAAATATAAGACAAAAGTGATTTTGATGAATACGAGGTTAAAACGTAGAGAAAATTATAGATCTACGTACAAAATTATTTTATTAAGAGAATGTATCACTGAATATGAATTCGAAAAAAAAAATGAATTTTAAAGAATTTTTTACAGGGCGTGCATAATCACATATATATAATATTTTATATGCTCAATGTAAGACAATTGTTATGTGGTGGTTCTTGATTCGTAACATCTCTTTCATGACTACAGCACTTTAGCACCGACTAAAACCTGCTCAATAATAAAATATAACGATGTCTAAGATAAAGGATTGTTATCTAAACCCACTCCACTTCTTGTCTTGTCTAACCAATTTCTTAAATTTTGTTTCATGCAAATGTTTGTAATTCTCTATATTATCAATGTCAATGGAGTGAAGTGGAGTGGAGAGGAGTGAACTCATATTAAGCATTTTTGCGTCATCAAACAGTATAAAGTATTAAGATTTGAAATTTTATCTTAAAAGGTAAAAGTAACTCAACCTCTTATAAATTGATTTTTATTTTTATTTTTATTCGATGTGTGATTTTATTTCCTAACATGTCCCTACTCGTTTGAGCAAACAAATATTGAAATTCTCATACTCATTTTTCGAGTCTTATCAGATCGAATTGTCCATTGGAGTTTAATGAGTTTTAATACCATATTAAAATTTGAGAATCCATTTTAAAATATCGATTTTATTAAGAGGAGTCGTTCAGAGCATTATAAATTGATCTATATTTTCATCTTTATTCGATATGAAATTTTATTTCTTAACAGTGATCACAATTATGAAGATTATTCAACTATCAAGACGAGGTAATTTGATCATAGCCTTGATCAAGTGCATCCCTAGTACATTATTATTATGGATGGAAATAGGGTTCATGAGCATTTTTATTAGAAATCGCCAAACCCCAAGAAGAATGGAATAAAATTCATTAGATGGTTCTAGTTCCTAAAATTGAGATCCATTTGATTCAGGTCCGATAAGTTTCCTTCCCTACTAATAGCTATCATGTTTAGTGATTCTCAATTTGATATAAGTCAACCAATTGCAATAATATATAAAACTAACTTGTTTTTCTATTTTTAATTCTATAAATATTTTGCTCGTTGCATACAACACTTAACCATTTGGATATCGGGCATAAGAAGGTGAAGGAAATATCGATAAAATTTATAAATAAAAAGTGCAATCGTTATAAGAAAACATTCTAGTCTTTAGGGGCTTGTTTGTTTCTGATTAAAATCAAATTTTAATTTAAATCAAACAATTAATATTAACCACATCTTTCATGCGTCACACAGCTTTTCAATCACACATTTCAAAAACTTCTATCACAATCTACAAAAAATTTAATTTTAATCCACACCAAACACCCTTTAAATACGGCATCGCTATTGTCATTGATTTTGATTTTTGATGGATAAATAAACAAAGGCGTGAAAAATGAAAACCGACCACTGATTTTAGACCACTCAATGGTCCACTTAATTTCATGCTATTGTAGGACATGGACCGACCATAATGAGTTGTCTACCTACGCTTGAGATTGGTTAATATGGTTCTTGACCTTTACCTTTTTTTCACTCAACAATCAAATATTTTGATATTTTCACTGAGGATCCGTTGGATTGTGTGAATAGAATTTTGGTGGAAAGAAAATGAATTTCAGAAAATTAAATTATTTAGAATTCATTTTATTGGGAATTGTCAATTAATTGTGTTTGATTGATATAATTTTTCACCTGAAAAATGTTGAAATTTTGGATTTTTTAGTGTTTGTTTCACTTTGTTTTCCATGAAAATTATCAATTAAAGGGATTTTTTTTTTTTTTTATTGGGAATAGAATTTATTTCTATTGCA
>CAIGRN010119999.1:0-14243 GCA_903798345.1 Fraxinus anomala
ATGGACAATCTAATTCCGTAATTTAGTGAATTTAAGAAAACGGGAGATGTAATATAAATGGTCGGCGGCGAAAATTTGGTAGATACTTGTGGTTGTGGTGGTGAAGACAAGTTTTACCAAATGGCGGCGACGACGAATTGTAGAGGTTGTGGTGTGGCGGTTGGTTGTGATGGCGTTGCTTTGGTGTTTTTCAGTGAAGAGATGAAGGAGATGACGTGGAGGGTGGGTTTGGGGTTGGTGATAGATTTTTTTATTTTTCTTTTGTTTTTATTTTAATTAATATTTAGAAAAATGCAAAGTACCATTATACCCTTTTTAATTTGGTCCAAATTGATCAAATTTTGATTTTTCTAATCAACTAACGGTCAAATTGATGGTTCCATCCATTCCAACTCTAAGTGCATGTTTTTGAAAGGTTTAGTATTGTAGATGGCACAAAGTGAAAGTTGGAGTAAAGTCTACAAGAAAATAAAATGTTAGAGATTATTGCTGCAATTTTCCCTTTATTTTTTTGGCATCTTTGATGGATTTGGAAGTCATTTACTGTTAGGAAAGATCCAAGCGTTGGTTATGAAGATTTTTTGGACATATTTGGCGGGATTAAAGGAGTGAAACGAATGATAAAATATGTCGATTGTCTTGTCAAATTTAGCGAGTGAACGAAATTGTTATATGTAAATTGTCGTGTGGTTGATCAAAGTTGGCTACGTAAGTTTATACTTGACTCGAGTTATTTTTAATATGTAAAATTTTCTTTTTAGAGGTGGTTAAAAATATAGTTAATTTTTATTTTTTAATAGATTTGGATAAAATATATAGTTCGACTTTCTTTAGACAAACACGCTTATAAACCTTACCAAATTAGCTAAAATACGACATTAGTGTTTGTTTGGGATTTCTAAGGCAGTTGTTAAAAAAAGTTGAGGTTCAAATTATTAATTAATTTTAATCATACAATTTATGTGATATACAAACTTTATTAAATTTTATCAAAATTTACAAAAAAAATTATCGAGTTTTGTCAAACAATCTCTTATTAAGATCCGATGAAGTTAATCAAATGATTAAGCAACGGCATTATAAAATTTGAATTTTAAAAAGCAACGGCTAAGCTGATAAAAATGTGGGGCTCAAAATATAATTTTAAAAAAATCTGGAATCTAAATACTTACAAATTAGGCCAAAAAAAATTAAAAACAGTGGTCCCTTCATGGGTAGTTTAGTCATTTTTGCATAGTGCGACAAGACTCTTACAGGCTGGAGTTCAATATGATGAGAGCCGGCACATGGGCTTAAGGCCCATTATAGGGCCCACTTTACCGTTCATGCTCCCCACCACTCTCTTTCTCTCTCCAAAGAATTACATATATAAAATCCCTCTCCAATATCGCCGTCTTCATTCATTCAATACTCTCTATTCTCTCTAGGAGATTGGTTTCTCAAGCGCATTTATAGAATAGAGAGAGACAATGGCGGCGAATAGGAATTTTATTGGATTGGCTGTGATTATAGCCGTTGTGTTAAGCATTGTGATTCCTCGAGCTCAAGCGCAGGCTCCGGCGGCTGCTCCTGCCCCTACCAGCGACGGTATGCTTGTTTTCTGCTCTTCATTTCGTTCCACATTCTGTATATCTCTGCGTATTTGAGGATTTTCTGGTTCTGATTGTTTACTTTGGCAATTTTTAAGAGACAACTCTGACGAATCGTGAATGCGCTGCTACTTTTTTGAATAAACAATTTAAAAATTAATTTAAATAAAATACAGTTTAAGAAAAAACTAATAATCTGTATATGTCATGGATATCGGACAAGAATATGCTATCGTTTTTTGTTTTTTTTTTTAAATGATGCTCGTTTTTGCAGGGGCTTCAATTGACCAAGGGATTGCTTATTTGTTGATGATAGTGGCTCTGGTGCTTACATATTTGATCCACCCCATGGATGCATCTCCCTTCAACTTGTTCTAAATTTCTTTTTGACTAAGATGTGGAGTAGAAGAGATTTGAATTGCGTTACATCAGACACAATTATTTGTTCATTTTGTATTTGAAACTTATCTATCGATTGTTGTTATTGCTCTCCAGTCTTCTCCTTTCAACGACTTCTTCTCATGCAAATGTTAACTATCTATAGATTTCCCATCTGGGCAAGAATTTCATTTAGTTTACCCGCAACTGCATCTTAAAACCAAAGATGAAACAAGATGATCATCAACTCTGATGCAACTGTATGTGAAAATAAACCGTGTCTTCAAAATTGGCTTGAAAGATTTATAAACCAGTTGAGACGAAGTTATGCACATTTGGGTAGATCACGTCCTCTCAATACGGGCTTCATATTAGGATGGCAGCTAGTGTTGACAAAAAGGAAACCACATTCCCGATTGAAGGACCGGCTCGACCAACTCGAGGACATACTCCTGTAAAAAATCCCTTTACACCTCCATCTCTGATACAAACAAAAGAGCTATTGAAGGCCTCTCTCTCGGAGAGAACAGATGCTAAACAAGGGTTAACAAACTTAAGCTGGCGACCTTTAGGCCCTCGAAAATCCCATGAAATCAGTCTATGGGTGCTCTATTTCACTATGAAATCGTAGAAAGAGTGATGCACTTACTAGTTTGAATAAAATAGGATTACATAAAATCTACCCAAAGCTAGGATAACTTGTTCGAAATTTCAGTTGCCTTCCATTCATATAGCAGATGTCTGTCCCTTTTTGAAAATTATGAGGGTAATAGGTACATGCCTAACCACTAAGTGCGCGTTTGACACATAGTATTTCACGTGTCTAGACGGTATAATAAACAAGATTTTTACTTATTTTTTTCTTTCATACGGAGAATTTTGTAACAGCCAGAGATAAAGGCAGAATGTAATTCTGAACAAAAACACTGGATAAAAAGGTTGAGAAATTGCATATCAGCTGATGCATACCTCCAGATTTTTATGGATAAAGACAGATCTCTAGGCACATGTTTGGTATATCGTGTAGATAAGTTAAAGAGTTAGATGTCAATCCAGTACAACTCAAATACATACCACATTTTTGCATGATTCGTTGGCTATTCAAGATCTTCACCGCGTGTTGGCTCACAAAAGTGCACGGTTGATATTATTAGAGAATTCGAAATTGTGGAGGCTCTTTGTCTTATGTAGTTGATTCATCGTTAGCTCGAGAATCATTATTTTTTAAGATTTCTGTTTGTTTGGTCATACTTTTTAAGTATTTATAAATTGTGGACATACGAAATATTTGGATAAAAAATTCCCCAATAGATTATACTGAAATATACAGTACATATGCAAAAGTTGATTTCCTTGTTTACTTACAAGCTAGATTGCCATTATAAGGCTTCAAGTGAGACACGATACAATATTTGAAGACGGATATTCTCCAACTCGAGGAGAATGATGGTCTTTAAATTAAGAAGTAAACGATTTTATGGCAGTTGGCATGAAACCGATGATGATATTTTGGTAAAGATAGTACTAAACCACGATAAAGAAAAGTAAATCATATGACTATTGACGCGGATGCATTGAGGATATTCTCTAAAGATGATTAGATAGTATTAAATCAGATTAAAGATAGAAAAGTAAATGTTATGATAGTTGGAATTGAACCACCAAAAGCATTTGGTAAATGTGATTGGATAGTATTAAAACGTAATAAATAAAGGTAAATTACATAGCGAGTGGCACGGAGCCATCGATGATATTTGGTAAAGATGATTAGATAGTATTAAGTCATAATAAAGAAAAGTAAATCCAATGGCAATTGGCGCTGAGCCATAGAGGATAATTTATAAAGACGATTAAATAGCATTAAATTACAATATAGATAAAAAAAGTAAATGCCACGAATGTTGACATGGGGTCCCCGAGGATCATACGAAATATTTGGATAAAAAAATCCCTAATATATTATACCGATATACATAGTACATTTGCAAAAAGTTGATTTACTTGTTTACTTACATGTTAGATTGCCATTATAAAGCTTCAAATGAGACACGGTACAAGATTTGAAGGACGAATATTCTCCGACTCGAGGAGAACGATGGTCTCTAAAAGTAAAAAGTTAATAATGTTATAGTAATTGGCATGGAACCACTCAGAATATTTTGGAAAATATTATTAGACGGTACTAAACTACGATAAAGAAAAGTAAATCCAATGGCAGTTGACACAGAGCCATCGAGGATATTTTGGTAAAGATGATTGGTTAATATTAAATCATAATAAAGATAAAAAAAGTAAATGTTATGTTCGCTGGTATTGAACCACCAAGAATATTTTGTAAGGATAATTGAATATTGTTAAAACGTAATAAATAAAAGTAAATTACATAGCAGTTGACATGGAGCCACCGATGATATTTGGTAAAAAATGATTAGTAGTATTAAATCGTAACAAAAGAAAAGTAAATCCCATGGCAATGGCATAGAGCCATCGAGGATATTAAGACGATTAGATAGTATTAAATCATAATAAAGATGAAAAAAGTAAATATTATGAGAGTTGGCACTGAACCACCAATAATATTGAGTAAAGATGATTAGATCGTATTAACCGTAATAAAGACTAGTCACCCATAGAATAGTTGACACAAAGCCATAGAGTATATTTGATAAAAATAATTAGATAATATTAAATCATAATAAAGATGAAAAATAAATGCTATGGTAAATATGATTAGAAATAATTAAATTATAATTAAGAAAAGTAAATCCTACGACAATTGCCACTAAACCACCATAGGATAATTGATAAATAATTATTAGATAGTGTTCAATTCAAAGTTGGCGAATGAATGTTCAAATCATAAGAAAACGTATTTTGAAGAAAAAGAATACTCATTTTCTCCATTTCTGTTTGCTTGTTTGACAAGAATTATATGAACTTTCCGTACATACAAGTTAATCAACTCTTACAAGTTCTTTAAATTACAAATACTAATGCTATTTTTCATCTTTTCTTTTTTCCTTATCTGAAAGTTAAGCGTTCATTTTAAGTAAAAGTTAATAATTAATTTTAATCATACATTTTGTGGGATCCACAATTTTCATTCACGTATTTAATTAATTTTTATCGAATTTTATTAAAAAATCGATTCTAACTACACCAAACATAGACTATTACTCATTTATTATCTACATATTTCGTGAGATTTAATATTCTTTTTTCTGAAAGTTACCAATAAACTCAGTCGAAGTAAGCTAACCATAATATATTGGTGTTTTGTATATTTGA
Organism: Fraxinus anomala; assembly: GCA_903798345.1. NCBI lineage: Eukaryota > Viridiplantae > Streptophyta > Magnoliopsida > Lamiales > Oleaceae > Fraxinus > Fraxinus anomala. The sequence goes on from CAIGRN010119999.1 coordinate 5,256, forward strand.
TACATACATTTATTATATGTCACATATTGAAATGTCACCGTCGAGTTGATTTGAACTCAAAAGGAGAATTTGAATGCCACCTAAGTTGATGGTGTAATTATAAATATAGGACTCAACTATAAAATTAAAAAATATATATATAAAAGTTAAAGAAAATATATTTGTTTGTCCTTAAAAAAGAAAAAGTAAATATATTTGTGATGTTTCATTTAGATTCCAGTTCAATAAAAGTAAATAATAATAAAAAAGAAGGTCAATAAAGGTAATTAGCCTTCTAATCTACTTAAACCCTTCAATAAACCAGGGATCTATTTAGATTCCAGTTCACTCTCTCTCATCCTATGCATACAATATTCTTTCTCTCTCATCCTGTACATACATATATACGTATATATTGTTGACAATATGACGACTATTGCCCCACATCAAGAAAATAGCCGCATGGCCTTAATCTGAATTCATTTTTTTTTTTTCCATCTCTCTACAGCTGGTTTCTCTTCCTTTCTCTTTCCATCCCTTTCTCTTCTTTTTACTCACAAGCATCTTATTGAATTCTTTAATGCCAAAATGGCAAAATCACTACGAAAAAACCATAACACTCTCCGGTAAAATACTTTCAGCATCACACCACACTTTTCATTAGCAAAAAAATCTTACTTTCTTATACATTTTGAGCTACTGTAATTAATAAAGATACAGTAATGTACTAGTAGATTAGAATATACTGTTTCTCGAGGGGAGTGTAAATGGGTTCACTTGATGGTGCGACGCCATTGAAGAGAGATCACCGTACGGTGCTTTTTTCATCAGTGAGGAATTACAATGTTGGTGGATTAATGGGTTTTTGGCCAAGGCTCAGATCAAGATTTGCAAGGCTGGTGTTTTTGCAGAGGATTAACTATTTACGATGGATTTGCATAGTGTCTACCTTGTTCTTCTTTATTTTCCTCTTCCAGATGTTTTTCTTACCTGGTTCGGTAAGAGAAGGAGATAAGTTGAAGAATTACAATTTCATTAGGGAGAATCTTGGGGGCTTTTCTGAAGAATTTGTATTCTTGAAAGAGCTGGATTTTGGTGACGATATAAAGTTTGACAATTCAAAAATCTTGGCCAAGTTTCAAAAAGAGGACAGCTTGACTATTGGTTCAAGAAATGTAGTGAGATTTGGATACAGAAATCCCAAGCTTGCATTGGTAAAAATCGCGTTCTTTTTTTTTCTTGGAATATTTATGTAATTAGATTGTAGGAGCAGCATTTTCAGAATTGGGTGTTAGGATTAATATTCAATTCTGATGATTTTGAGGGGTTCAATGCTTTTCTTTTTCTTGGAATATTTATGTTAGTAGAATGTAGGAGCGGCTTTTTCAAATTTTGGTGCTAGGATTAATATTCAATTGTGTTATTTTGCGGGTTCAGTGTTTTTCTTTTTCTTGGAATATTTATGTGAGTAGATTGTAGGAGCAGCATTTTCAAAATTGGGAGTTGGGATTTTCAACTTGATTTGTGCTTGTAGGTTTTTGCGGATCTGTCGGTTGATCCTTACCAGATACTGATGGTTACTGTTGCAAGTGCATTGCGGGCCATTGGATATGAAATTGAGGTAATTTTCTTGACTATTCATTTTCACTATACGTTATTTTATCTATTTTTGGCATGATGAACATCAATATTCTGTTTGTTTTTTGGGGAAATTTGTCGAGGTGATTATCTTTTTTAAGACATCAAGGTTATTGGCATTCAAACTATGTGAGACTATAGATATTGTTTAGCTTTGTATTCTTGCAGTTATGCACGCTTCTTTAGCATCACTTTTCATGCATATTTGGTCCTAGGTTTACTAATCTTTTGATATTTGCAGGTATTCTCACTGGAAGATGGTCCCGTTCATGGTGTTTGGAGAGAGAGAGGATTTCCTGTCAAAATCATGGCAATTGATGAGAACAGGAAGCTCAGTGTAGATTGGTTAAAGTATGCACATCATCCCCAATTTATCATATGTGATGAAATTCATAGTCGAGAACCGAGAATTTTTATAGTATTTAATCTGTTTTACTCTGTACTCGATATGACTCTTTTCTCCAGTGATTTGTTAAATACTTAAAATTAGATGGGTGAGAACGGTTTATTGCTGTAAAACAGTAAACTAAGACTTGAGAAAAGAAGAGTAAAAATGACTTGAAATTTCTTTTAATTTTTGTGTATGCTCCTTGCAGCTACCAGGGCGTACTTGTGAATTCTGTTGGGGCTGCTAGTTTTGTTACTTGGTAAGAATTGTCCTTTTGTTCTATAATTCAACAAACAACAGAAATTTATTAATCACCCAAAATTTGTTTCCTCTATCAAAGGGAAATTTGGGTGCTATCCTAATGTTATGTCACACAATCTGTTGAACCATTAAACCCCACGAGGATTCACGTAATCACGGAGTCAGATTTTTCCTATTACTGGTTTTTTGTTAGGCTCTGTAGAGACTGTTTCCCTTTTTCTTTGTTCTTTTCTGTCTACGACAGTTTTTTACTATTGACTGCCTTTCTAATAAAATGAAAGGTTTTATTTCTTAGTCTTATGCAGGAACCATTCAAAAATATACCTCTCATTTGGACAATTCATGAACAAGCCCTTGCTACTAGATTGAGACAATATAATTCAAGTGGAAAAATAGAGCCTGTCGATAATTGGAGAAAAGTATTCAGCCGCGCCACTGTTGTTGTCTTCCCAAACATTTTTATACCGGTAAGTAAGTAGACCAATTTATGCAACCCACCCCCCGTGCGTATGTCTGTCCATGTGCATGCATGCATGCATAAATTTTTGTTTTTGAATGCTCACACATGTTCATCTATCTTTAGTAACTCTAATTTCCGTGTTCCTCTCTGACAATATGTTCCTTGTTTAGTGGGTTTGGGTTACAGTGTAGTTAGTACACCCGTATTTTGCAGCTGTCTGCTATAGGCATTGGATCGAGTAGTGAGGTAGTTGTGTTGGCTGGGATTGGATTGTAAGAGTTGGAGTTGTGTAGTAATTCTTCATCATCCTTCCTTGTAAGGATTGAAAGTAGTAGAATAGTAGTGCTCTTTACTGTTTGAGGAGTTACTGTTATCTTTAGTACACAACAATAAGTTCTTTAGCAGTTTCACTTTTCTTGAAATACGAAGAAAAGCTCGTTGTAGGTTGATTTTGGTTCGAAGATGAACATTCATTCCATTTTATTTATGTTTGTGTGTCTAGTTTATTTACATGACGTGCCAATTTGTCTTCAGGTTGGATTGCAATTTAATCTAATTGGGAGCGTGCATTTCATTTTATACTCGTCAAACAAGAACTAAAGCAGCAAAAAGAAAATGGAGAAAATTTCGGAGTCTACCACCCTCCCCCTCCATGTTTTAGAGTTTGTTGAACATCGTTCTCTAAAAGCTTAAGTTGTTAGACGGGGAATCAATTAATTTTTGTCTTCAATGTGCCCACTCACAAACATAACACATCCATTATTTGATCAAAGGCTTGCTAATGCCCAATCTTTTGTGTCGGTGGCTGCAAGACCTGAGCCTAGAACCATAGGTTGATCTCTTCCCGAGTTTAACCACCTCATCTAATAGTTAAAGCTGTTAGAGAAGTCACAATTTTGTTCATTTAAATAGTCTTCAACAGAGTAATTTCCTCTCATTCATATTTCTGATTCGATTGAAGTCAGAAAATATCTTTGGAATATTTAATAAAATCAGATTGTTAAATGTCATTGATGACTTAATGGAGCTATCCTGAAAGCCGGTGCCATGTGTTTTTACATCTTTTAGATGACTTATTCAGCATGTGATACTGGAAACTACTTCGTCATTCCGGGTTCCCCTGCAGAAGTTTTGGAAGCTAATAGTTTTATGGCTTTACACAACGATAATCCACGTCTAATGACAGAGTACGGACTTGATGATCTTGTTGTTGCTGTTGTGGGTAGTCAGCTTTTGTATAAAGGTCTTTGGCTGGAGCACGCCCTTGTTTTACAGGCTTTATATCCAGTTTTTGTGGACTTTTCAAGTGGTGCCAATTTGAATTCCAGTCTAAAAATCGTCGTCTTAGCTGGTGACGCAACTAGCAACTACACTCGGGTTGTGGAGGTACAGCATGCATTTTGATTTCCTAGATTTTCAATTGTATATCATAAAATGCTATAAAGTGCATTTGTTTATTATGCTTTATTCCTTATTTTCTTATGTACGGAACATTTGTCACAGACTATTGCACTAAACTTGAGATACCCATACGGAACAGTGAAGCGTGTTGCTGTTGATGACAATACAGAAAATGTACTGAATACTGTTGATCTTGTGATTTATGGGTCCTTCCTCGAAGAGCAATTTTTTCCCGACATTTTGCTAAAAGCCATGTGCTTTGGGAAAACTATAGTGGCCCCAGATCTTTCAATGATCAGGAAATATGTAGGTACCTCTACTATATATTTTCTAACAACATGCTTGTAACTACCGACATGCTAAACAGCTTGGTGACGTAATCTAGCTGTTCATGAATAGTTTTAGGCATAGCTCGTGTTAGCTCAAACTTAGCCTGGGTATGTTATTTTTTTCTTGCTTTTACGAGAAAGAAGTTATTTTTAAAGAACTCTTACCTTATTGCCAAAAACTAATTTTCTTATTTTCAATATTAACCAATAATAAAATCTTGAGGCGCGCATGATTTTCTTGCCCTCCTTTTTTAGCTCTTATCACTAGATGACATCACAAACGCATGAATTTTCTTGTATACTACATTTTTTGGCTTCAAAATTACATACTAATTGGATTGGCAACAATTTATAGGTTGATGACCGGGTGAATGGCTATCTTTTTCCAAAGGAGAATGTTAACGTCCTGACAAAGATCATGTTTCGAATTATCTCAAATAGAAAGCTGTCTCCTATAGCTGTCACTGCGTCGACAATCGGAAAACATACAGTTAAGAATCTAATGGTTTCAGATAGTGTAGAAGGGTATGCTTCTCTATTGGAAAACATTCTTGCTTTCCCGTCTGAAGTTGCTACTTCTAGGGATGCCACAGAGATTCCTACAAACTTGAAAGTAGAATGGCAGTGGCATCTTTTCAAAGCAATTGCAAATAGATATTCTCAGAATAAAACATTGAAGAACGATAAATATTTGGACAAAATTGAAAAGGAATTGAATCATGCCCATAAGGAGAGCAAAATGGCTCCAATTGACACAAATGATACTCTTTTGTATAGCATATGGGAGGACCAAAAGTATATTGATATGGCTAACACGAGGAAAAGAATGGAAGAAGAAGAGGCAAGTGTTGTTGGTTTTTGTTTCATTTTTCCTTAAAACTTAACCGGCAGAATATAGACAACTAACCTTGTGGGAATTTCTTCTCCTTCTTCTTCCTTTTTCTTTTCTTTTCTTTTTCTTTTTTTTTTTTTTGGTAATTTAATACAGTTAAAGGATAGAACTGATCAACCTCGGGGAATCTGGGATGATGTATATCGAAAGGCCAGAAGGATTGATTGGACTAAGAATGAATTGCACGAAAGAGATGAAGGAGAGCTTGAGAGGACAGGGCAACCATTATGTATTTATGAACCTTATTTTGGAGAGGGAACATGGCCATTTTTGCATCAAAGTTCACTATATCGTGGACTTGGACTGGTGGGTGTTCTATTTCATTATCAGAATTTCTATATTTTCTGCAAAGTGGTTGTTTTGTTGGTTTATTTTCTGCTAACATGATGAACTACTCTGATTTTATATTGCATACATCGACTTTTTTGGCTCTGATATAGTATTTATTTTGTTTTATAACGTGTAAAACTGTATAATATTTTCTAGTCATGTGAGGCACACTTGTTTCCTGCAGTTCTTGTAGCATACAATCTCCCTTTGTGTGTGTGTTGTAAACTTGTGCCATCAATTTGTGGAGTTTGTCTAGTAGCAACATTCCAATCTAGTTTTAGTGTTCAAAGAACTCGTTAAGATGGAAAGAATTTTTTACTTGATTTCTTAGAGTCGATAGATTATAGAGACACTCTTCTTGAATCTGACATGGATATATTGACTGGGTGATTGTAGTCCACAAAAGGTCGGAGACCTGGAGCTGATGATATTGATGCACCTTCTCGTCTTTCGGTATTGAATAACCCTTATTATCGACATGCCTTGGGAGAGCATGGAGCTTTTTTTGCAATTGCTAACCGGATTGACCGCATACACAAAAATGCTTGGATAGGATTCCAGAGTTGGAGAGTCACAGCAAGGAAGGTACAGAATTCTTGATTGTACTATTTATCGTGCAATGGTTAATTTATGTATCCCTGGAACCTATTTACAGTATCATAGGGCTCTCCCTATTTTTGTTAGGAACTATATCACTGTCAGTCATAGAGTTGTCATTAGGCATCGGCTAATTCTTATTCTCAATAAATTTGGAGTCGGCTACATTAACCTTTTTTAGGCTCATTGCTAGATTTAATTCAAAGAAACTGCCATATTAGTATTCATGAAAGTGCAAGTACGTTCACATTCAGTTGGAAATTATGTTTATTTCTAACATAGGGTGTTTAACAGGAATCTTTGTCTAAGACTGCCGAAAGATCGATATTGGACGCCATTGAAGCTCGCAGATACGGTAATAGTCTCTATTTCTGGGCCCGTTTGGACAAGGACCCAAGAATTACAATGGAACAGGATTTCTGGTCATTCTGTGATGCTATAAATGCCGGGAACTGCCGGTAAGAGTAATTTCGATTTATTCTTTCTGTCCTGTGATCACTTATTGATTCTAAAGTTTTCCGTCGATGAATGTCAGACCTGATTTATTTTGTTTGATTGGTTCAAGGTTTGCATTCTCCGAGGCTCTCAAGAAGATGTATGGCATAAAGCACGACTTGAATTCTCTTCCACCTATGCCTACAGATGAATACACTTGGTCCGTCATGAATTGCTGGGTTTTGCCGACTCGGTCCTTTTTAGAATATGTTATGTTTTCAAGGTTCGAACTTCTTTTACCTCCTATGTAATCCCTGATATTATTTTTTGGCCCATAAAGGACCAATGAAATTGTTAACAAGAAACAAACTGTTCATTTACAGAATGTTTGTGGATGCACTCGATTCTCAATTCTACGAAGAACATCACAAAAGTGGGCGTTGTTACCTAAGTCTATCCAAGGTAACTTGTATTTCTGTTCCGAACTTTCCATTTAGTTCTAGGTAGTTTTTGAACCTACATTATTGTGTGGCCAGAAATACGAAAACTACTGTTAAAAGAATGTTGCTGAGACCTTCCTTTATACGCGTTCAAACTGCAGCCTAACCAAATGTAGTAGACACTAACGGACAACTAACAAGATTTTAACTTATTTTTCTTCCTCAATCCTTAGTTTTATCCAGTTTCACTCTGTAGCCTATGCGCTTCATTTTTAGTGTTATTTAGTTGTTGCATAATTTGTGTATTTTGTTCTTTATGACCTGATTGACAGGACAAGCATTGCTATTCTCGGGTGCTTGAGTTACTAGTAAACGTTTGGGCATACCATAGTGCAAGAAGAATGGTATATGTGGACCCAGAGACGGGTTTTATGCAAGAGCAGCATGAGTTCAAAAGCCGGAGAGGTCAAATGTGGGTGAAATGGTTCCAATTTAGCACTCTCAAGAGCATGGACGAAGACCTGGCTGAGGAGTTGGATCTTGACCATCCAAAGAGGCGGTGGTTATGGCCGTCAACAGGCGAGGTTTTCTGGCAAGGTATCTACGAGAAAGAGAAGAACCAAAGAATACAAGAAAAAGAAAGAAGGAAGCAACTAAGTAGGGAGAAAATTAAACGAATGAAGAAACGACATCATCAAAAAACAATTGGGAAGTACGTGAAGCCTCTGCCAGATGAGACGGAGTCGAATTCAACAGCCGTTGCAGTCCCGCTTTTGAGGTAGCCGACGGATACTGAATTCGGATTTTTTTCTTTCGAGTAGATAATATCGACAAATACAATCTTATGTACTGAATTCGGATTTTTTTTCTTTTGAAAACTTGTGCCATTTTTTGATTTTTTACTAGGAAAGGATGTATAGTGCATGCATATTCTTTCCTTACAATATTGTAAAAGGAATTGGCAGATAATTTTGCATCTAAATGTGAATGAAATTGTTGTAGTTTTGATTTTTGTATGAGATGTACTGCATTTTAACAAGTTTGAGTTTACATGTTTGCATTGTTCTGAAAAGTGATCTGGCCATTTGCATGTTTGATTGAATGATGGCTATGCTTAAAACCCATAAGTTGCTTTTTTGGAAGGTAAATTCTTTAAGGCCATCTCCTGCATCAAAATTTACTCCATTTTACAACAAATCTTGCACGAAACTCAAATTTATCTCCAACCATTATACCAAAAGTTACACCAAATGTACAATGTTTAATTATTTTCTTCTCTAGTTGCAGTCCCGCTTTTGAGGTAGCTGACGGATACTGAATTCGGATTTTTTTCTTTCGAGTAGATAATATCGACAAATACAATCTTATATACTGAATTCAGATTTTTTTTCTTTTGAAAACTTGTGCCATTTTTTGATTTTTTACTAGAAAAGGATGTATAGTGCATGCATATTCTTTCCTTACTATATTGTAAAAGGAATTGGCAGATAATTTTGCATCTAAATGTGAATGAAATTGTTGTAGTTTTGATTTTTGTATGAGATGTACTGCATTTTTACAAGTTTGAGTTTACATGTTTGCATTGTTCTGAAAAGTGAGCTGGCCATTTGCATGTTTGATTGAATGATGGCTATGCTTAAAACCCATAACTTGCTTTTTTGGAAGGTAAATTCTTTAAGGCCATCTCCTGCATCAAAATTTACTCCATTTTACAACAAATCTTGCACGAAATTCAAATTTATCTCCAACCATTACACCAAAAGTTACACCAAATGAACAATGTTTAATCATTTTCTTCTTTTTTTTTATTCTTAATAATTTATTTATTCGAAATATTA